>VZRX01009483.1:0-24325 GCA_013398075.1 Notiomystis cincta | reverse complement strand
GTGATGCCGGCTGGGAGCCTGGCGAGGGACGGGCGGCGGTGTCGGGGGAGAGCGGCCGGGCACCGCCACTGCCCGCGGCCCCCTCAGCCTGCCGGGGGCTGCCGGGGGCTGCGGGCTCCACCGGCAGAGAGGCGGCAGATGCAGTTGTAGCTAAGTAAGAAGGAGAAGGAAAACCGACGTGTGTTATTTACCTTCCGCAAGTGGCTGTGTTTTGCCTAGACGTATGAGCTCTCTCTAGAGCGCTTAGGTGAGCTTCCTGCCACAGCAGATTTCTCATTGGATTAGATTAGAAACAGTACCGTGAAAATCGGAGCTTAAAGAGAGTTATCTACAACCAAGGAATCCATTCCACTCTATTTTGAGGGCCTGTTTTGTATGTTTTTCAGATAGTTTTCCTGTCTGGATATTTGCCATCTCACATTTGAATTGTGGCTGATTGAAAAACAGGCATTTTTTGCTTACCACTATTGCACGTTTCATATTAGAACTTAGGAGAGATTTTCTTAGAGATGCTTTATTCATCAAAAATACACATTTGCTTGTTTAGTAGTTAATTGCAACCACATTCTTTTTGCTGAATGGTTTCATTTGGGAACATTTTGGGAGCAGTAATGTTGCTGGCTCACACCACTTACAGAAAAGAATCTGCTTTTTCTCAGTACTGGGGACACCCATCAAAGAACTGGGAACAGAGCTTTTGCGTTTGGCAGAGGCATCTTGGAGGGTGGCCTAAGTGGTAGGATGTTCAGGGGACAAAAGATACTTTTGTTTGCGTGCACACAGCTATTAATTTTTATCTGTTAAGGCTGTTCTGTCTATAAGAGTACAATGGGGTATGGTCTGAGGTATCCAATGGGAGACATAGTAACTAACTAATCTGGAGATCAGTTTTTCCACTGTCAGATACTTCCATATTTTATACTAAAGTGGACATCTTCAATAGGAAATACCAAAGGAATTCTCCATTAACTCATAGTATGACATCATTAAGTCCTAAAACTGATTGTTAGGATGTTTCTGGGAAAGGGCATGAGAGTGGTTGTTGATCCTTTGTAAATAATTGCTTGTTCACCACTGCTGTTCTACTTTGGAACAGGAAAGACTGGTAACATTTTACTTTCTTTCCTCTTTTATGTATCTTGTACTACAACTGTTGGGATACTTTTAAAAATGCTTCCATCACCATATCCATTGTTGGGCCCAAGATTGTCTCTGGAAAAGCTGGGAGATAGATACTGAATAAAATCCCTGGGACTGAAATAACTTGAAAGTGTATTTGTAGATACTACTAATTTTTTGGTTTGGAAAGGTTCACAAAGAACTATTCTTGCTATCTGCCAGCTTACTCCCAGGATGGTTTACCATTTTGTTGCCTTCCTGGATGGAGCATATTTTATTATTTCAGACCCTTTGAGGAAACTGTTCATGGTCAGATCAGAATGCATTGCAGTTTATTTGCTGAAGTGTCCGAGTTTAATGATACTGGTGGAATAATACGAGTTTAATAAATAAACTTAGGACTATGCTAGTGTCTCATGGTTTTCTTGTCTGTTTCTGACAGTCTGTTTTCAGACAAATCTTTTATTCTTATCTGAAGTTAACAGAAGTTGTTAAGCTGTCAGTAGTGACTGTTTATCAGGATTCTGAAAAGGAAAAAAGTAGGTAATTTAATTCTAAAGGGTCATGAAGTTAATAAAACAGAAAATCTGCCTTAGCTATTGTTGCATATACTGTGACTGTATGACATTGCCTGAGCTGGAAAAAGAATTGATTTTCCTTATCAATAATTTAACATCTTCAAAATATGCTTGAAGCTCTTCAGAGAATTAAAGTTTGGCTCAAAAATGCATTTGGCTTCAGATTTGATACCAGCTTGCTTAACCTGATTTGTCATGTACTGTAGACTTTAATGCAGGAAGAAGGGCAGTCTTATTAAAGTTATAAATCTGTTGTTCCTGTAAAAAGCTGGTTTTATTTGTATAAGTCACCAGGAGCCACTTTTAGGAAATACTGGGAGATAAAAACTAATAGAACTGCTGGGACTGAGGCTGATTGATTGCAGTGCACATGAAGGTACAAACAGCATGAAGAAAAGCGTGGAGTCGCCCTAACAGTGCTCAAAACATTAACTGAACAGGAATACCTATAAACATGTATATTCACATGGGCATAGAGGTTTTTTTACTACCTGCCAGGCATTTTGTTTACATGGTCTCAAAGATGGTCATGGACCATCTTATAAACTGAGGTCACTTCCTAATGTGCTTCTGTTGCCTTCTTGTGATGGGGGATTATAAACCTGAACTCAAATATTAAGGGCTTGCATCACCTTCTGTGATAGAGACTACTTGAGCAGCACCAGGACATATATTCCATAAAACTGTCTGATATGAACTGCTACTACTTCAGATTTACACAGCAGAGGTAGCATTAAAAGGACAATGAACCCAGGGCCTTGTTATGCCAAGCGTTCCAAAGCCTAATGGAAGTTTTAACCATCTGAAAACCCAGGTACAGCTGGAGGGTGGCAGCTGGAGTGAAGGAGACAGTGCTGTACTGGTTCCTGCTTAACCAGGGGCAATCCTCACATTTGGTCAGGTACTTGCCTTTCAGGGGTTTACTGTCCATGCTGAGGTGGAAAGTTGCACTTTGAGAGAGGTGAAGCTGAGGCTACTGTCATTAGCAGAGATGAACATATGGCTGAAACCTAGATCTAATGGGGACAGTAGGGCTAAATATTGGAGGGACTAACAGGTTAAATTTGAGAACTTGGAGGAGAATAAAGAGTCTAGTGAAGGTTGACAATTAGTAGATGATTCTAGTGAAGTTAACATAAGGGAGATATTGTGGTTGGTAGCAGTGCAAGGAAAGAAAGAACAAGTGCTGGGTTGGTGGCCTAGAGAACAAGACAAGCTTGCATATCTGAAAAATTATGGAAGAAAGAGCAATAGAAGACTGTAGGAGGGAGACAGTTGGAGGATACTCCCATGTGCTCTATTTTAGGTCATTCTACAGAGATCTCATGTTGAGGGATTTCTCAGGCAAGTCTCCTCTCATAATCTAATTCTTAATGGCTAGCTATACCTGGAGACCTTGTTGTTATGAGATAAAATTTGATCAGAAGGATTGTACATTTTTCTTTGTCTATTGTATGCATGCAGTGACACAGGTCTATATGTGTAAAAGGGGGTAGGAAAGCTGAGTATTTAAGGAAGTAAGGAAGACATTGGGCAATAGCTGAAATAGTTGGGTATTTGGTCTTCAGACTTCTGAAAGGAGAGACTGCTGTAATGTGATAGAGCTCCCTTTTAACTCTCTTGGGGTTTGAACTCAGAATGTTTCCTTCTATGAGAAATACTCCTGCCTAATATATTTGTTAACTGACAGTAAGTTTTCAATAATATGATAAGTACAATCTGTTTCTTGCAGCACATGACATTCTGTAGAAAAAGTGACTAACACTTTTCTTGGATATTTTGGGCTTGATAAAATAAATTGGTTTTGCAAATAGGATTGATGCCTTTCAAATATTTGTAGTGTGTTGGATTTTAGATATTATTAGTAAAAGAGAAGTATAGTTAAGATAATGTAAGATTATGTAAGGAAGTGTTCATTTCTGCTTTAACACTGGAATGAGTAATACAGGAAGGTTTGCAAAAATTGGGTGAAAAACATACTAGAACTCTTCACAGAAGAAAATCACTGTTATAAATAAAAGGCCACCACTCTCCTTTAAGCTTTTTCTGTGAATGTGTTTTCTTAAAACTGCTTGATAAATCTATACCCTTATTCACACATTGTGCTATAAATGTGGCTATTTGAAGAATGTGATTGGAGTTGTAAAGGAATTTTTTTTACCACGTTATCATTTTGCACAGTATGTTTTCAAGTGGTGTTGGCAGAATTCTGCTTGCAATGGTTATGCTGATTGTATATCAGTGTATTAGCTAAAATTCTAGCCCTTCAGGGAAAATAAGTACTGGATAAAAATTAGTCTGTAGGGAGACCTGTTAAATTTACTGTTAGAAAAGGCTATGCCTGAGAAAACACGTGGCAGCAAAAAATAAATGCACTGACATATGCTGGCCTAGTGGAAAATGGCAAAAAAAGAGGCCTGTTTTGCTCTAAGGCAATGGTGAATCTGAGGTATGATAGAGTAAAAAGGAGTCCCCTGCACCTCAGATGGGCAGTGCCAGACTCTCACTACCTGACTTGCAATACCAAACCAAAGCACTTTCCCCCTTTCTACATTACTTCTCCAGCTTTAGCTAAAGGTGCAGCCAGCCCAGGGGATTAGGACTCCAGAAGTGAGAGCATACAACCAAGAGTTGTGTTGAATTTCCTTCACTTTTAATTTTTTTTCCTATTCTGCTAGTAAAAGAATGCAGGGAGAGAATTGGTGAGAACCCAGGCAAAAGAGAAACTGGAGCCAAATGACAAATTATGGATTTAGGAGACTGAAGGTTCCTGGCACTAGGCTGCTGGTTTCTGACCACTGTGCAGAGCCCAGAGACACATCCAGAAAGCACCTGTGAAAGGCTAAATCTAATTGTGTTAGGCACCACTTCTTGCCAACTTTTGAATGTGTAAGGGAAACATTTTGTCCATTTTTATTTTATAACTATATACTATAGTTTATAACTATTAACTGCTTAATTTTTTTTCCAGTTCTTTGGAACGGGGAAAGAGACAAAACTTGAAATGTAACTGTTGCAGTCTTCTCATGCAATTTTTCTTTTAGCCTGTACTTAGAAGGGTGGTGGGGAGGGAACTGTATTTTCTAAGCCTAAGTTGGACCACCACCTTTGACACCAGTGAGACCTCACTAATGCCCAGTTCCTGAGATCATATTGAGATATGTGAATTAGACACAAAACTATTCTGAACCTCTAGCCTTGTTTTTTAGATTGACAAGGAGACATAAAGAAAGAAAAATCACATCAGCCTCTGCTACTGAGCTTTCTTTATTTCTGAGCACTACTTTTAGAATGGATGGGACATAGACATGAAAAGGCACAAGAGGTACTCATCAATAATATTTTTTTTAGAAATAGGCCTGAATTACTTTGGTTCAGTGCATGAAGTAATAACTAATTTCTTTAGATGTAGAATTCTTGGCTGCAACTTGGGTTACAGAGGCTGTGGTTGAGGCCAGAAGTTTATCATCATCCCTTGAAACAACAGAAGCTGGCACTGGAATATGAACCATAGGATAGCTAAACTAAGGGAACTTGGCCTCTTCTGGCTTAGTTGGGTTCCATGTGGTCCAAGAACATCAGAGTTTTGACCAAACCTTTTCTTGGGGAAGAAGAAGCTGCAACTTCTCCCACCTAGCCACAACTAGTCATTCCCATCCCTTTCCCTGGAGTTCCTTTTCTAATTAAGACATTATTTGTGCTGTCATTTCTGCTGCAGCAGGGAAATTCTATTTCACTCAAATGTATATTTTCATTAAATTGATGGGAGTTTAACCTCTGAATATTGTTCACTATTTTGCAGATGTGAAGAGGCAAAACCAGGTTTTATGGACTTACTGTGCTGAAATGACAAGAAAACAATTCTGATTAATAAGCCCTGTTTTGTCTGTTAGAGGTCCTGCCATGGATACATTTCCAGCCACTTCAGTGTCTTTCTATGCTGTGCTCTCCTCTCTTATTTCCTGGCTAAGAGGACTAAAATAAGAACTAGCATTATGCTAACACATAGTAAATAAAACACATTACTGTAAGGCACAGGAATGACAGCTATAAAAGGCAAATCAAAAAGCAATGTAATTATCTCAAATAAATAATATGTTTTGTGGAGAAATGGTGAAATGGGATTTATTTGCTGTTGCAAGTTTGGCCAATATAAATAACTGCATAGCCATAGTGGACTTCTATCTGGTGCTTGGTGTGTTGTGCTTCAGTGCAACTAGAATGAGCAATAAGATTGAGCACACAGGTTTGTTAAAAAACACATCTTATTATTAGCAACTTCACATACTATTTCTTGAGTTTCTGCTGGAAAAAATGGCTGGAGATGCTAGAAAGGGCTGTTTTACACATCTGCTAAGAAAATGTATGCAGTCCTTCAGAGTGAGTAATAGGTGATTTACATGAGAGGTCGAACACTTGATATTTTCTTCATCCCTGGAGGTACTGGGCAGCATGGTTTTGTGAGCTCTGGAGGGAGAAGAATGATAGGGGGAAAAGCCAGCTCTTACTTGATGCTTGATCCAAAACACTGTGATGGTTTTTGTTGTTTTGCTATATTTTTGGTTTTGATTTTTTTTTATTGGCTGAAAAAAAAAAAAGAACAAAATTAAACCAAAACCCAAAACGAAAGTGGTTTGTGCAATTACATTGAATAACTGTTTGGAATTCTGTCTGGTGGCTTGCCAGAGATGTTGAACTCCCAAGTGCTTCTGCAAGTTTTGGGAGAAAGGTGGCTGGCTAATGGAGATGATGTTACTACCCCTGCAAGAAGAAGGACCGCAGCAAGAATTCAAGACACTAGGGGAAGAATGTTACCCTGAGCATCACTCCAAAGTGTTGTCATCAGAAATTACCCCTTCTTTCAGATGGCCCAACAGTCCAAACACAGCTGTTGTATACCAGGCTTTGCTGTTCTTAGGCTGTGTTGTGTTTGCAGTTACTCACTGAGATAAGAACAAGTAGCTGTATTTACAGATAAAGTCTCAAACTAAATCTTGCAGAGTTGGTTGATAGGAACACTAGGTGCTATTCTCATCACCTCAGTTTCTTATGCTTTTGTGCATCAGATGGATTTCCAAGGTGCTTTACAGTAGATAGAAATATGAGTTCCAAGTCTAGCGCAGATGGAGCAGTTATTTTATTTTATGTAGCACTAAAAGGTTTATAAAGTTACATGATAAAATTAATGATGCAGTTTCCTGCTTTTGACTTCATGGTCAAAATTGATCCGTTGATCTGAGAAGTTAATATCTTAATTTCTTTTATACTGTATGACCAAAAAGTGGCTTAAGAAGCACTGCCTTTCCATTTCACAATAAAGATCTTACTGGTTCTTCTGACTGTAATGATGACAGTGTTTCATGTACTTTGAATACCAAGTACAAACATTGGAAGTCATAAATAAAAGGTCTCTTAACTCTCTCACTTCTTGATGGCATTTTGATCCAGTCACAATGAAAAGAAAGGGAAGGTAGTTGAACAGGGATAGGGATATGGTTGAAAGTGTGTGTGGGGGTCCATGGGAGCACATGCTTCCCTTTGGATGATTTTCACCTTCATTGGGGAAATCTCACAGGCTTGGGCAAGGGATTGTTGTCCTAGCACCTGCTTTATTTGTGCTGACAGAATCCCTAAGCTGTTCACATAGACAGAAGACTAAAGCAGTACGCTCTGAGAGATTCAGATCTGCGAGAGCTGTATTGGACAATAAACATAAATAAAAGCCTTTTGGATTATTATGAGGCTTCCTTTTACTTCTTGATAATATGGTTCAGCCTGTTTTTCCAGCAGTGGCTGTGCAGCAGTTTGGAAGTGGCTGTTAGAAAAAGCAGAGCTCAGCTGCTAGAGCTGACAGTGCTGGAAGGGCTCCAGAGATGCTGTTTGTGAGGAGCTACAGCAAATGTGTGTGTGTATAGAGACCCTGGGACTTCTCCTGTGGGAGTGGTGGAAGAGAAGAGGGAATAGCTTGCTGCCGTTCAGTTTCCTGTTCTTAATTGGGGATGTCTAGAAGGAGGAAAACTCCACCTGCACTTTCTCCCCTTGGGTGGAATGAAGGATCATCCTATAGGAGAGAGGAGCAGCTGCTGGGGAGCTCTAGTCTTAGAGACATGAGTAGTCCTCTGGTCTACCCAAAGCGGATTTTGCCTTTTGCTTCCAAGTGTGTTTAAGATCTATCTACCTAAATAGACGTCTGGATTAAAAAAAAACCCAAAAAACCTGTTAGCTTTTCTCACAAGGAGTGTTCTGAGTAATTGTTGGTACTGCTAGCAGGTATACAGTGTGTGTGGAAAAATGAGAATTAAGATTATCTGGGTTTCTGCATCCTCCAAAAGTTTTCAAAACCACATTTCTTCTCCATTACATTAAACATCAAATACTCCCTCTGGAAAGGAAACATTCTTTTGGCTGGATTTGGTGCTTTTGGCCTTAACCAGTAAAGGGTTTCCCTGTCTTCTCTCATGAATGATTTACAACTGGTTAAATAACTGTTTAAATATCTTTTGAACTCTCACTATAGTTAAACTTTTCCCCTTCACTATTTTCGGGGGAATGGTATGGTCTTCTAAATATTTATTGGGAAAGAATCCTCAGTTTTTCTAAAATCTTTTAAGTGCATTTAAGGAAAAATGAGGATCTGTCTTTTTAATGCCATTGCCTTCCTCTTTTTGATAGCTTGTCAGAGAGATCATCTTGAAAACTGTCCCTGAGTAATAATTCTACCTTATTATTCCTTTTGCAGTATCCTGTTGCATTCTGCCTAGTGCCTAGGATGCCATTGTACTTTGCACTACAGAGTCACAAGCTAAAGAGAGTTGTCCTAGAGACTCAGCTGAACAGCTGCATCCTTCACTAGCTGTCTGTGGAAATTCACTTTTTTCTTCCCAGTAACTAGAGGTTTTTTATCTCCTAAATATTTAGCTGCTCTTCATTCAAACTGGCAGTTACTTGGCCAGATCAGTCACTTACACACTGTCTGTCTGAGCTCTGCCTCTTGCTGTGATAATGATCCCAGGTGCTGGTGCTTCTGCAGAGTATAATTACCTGGTAGCAAAGATCATCCTGTCTTTGGTGCTGTCTTTGGCAGCCACAGTTCTGTCCCTTCTTCTTTCAGCCCCTTAGAATATAGAATGATGCTGTCCCCTAACCTTATGTACATGTGTCTCTTCACTCAGACTCCAGAGCTTATTCATTCCCTGCTGATTCAAAGTGACAGCTGTGCCATCAATCTGTTTGTCAGTTTTCCCCCATTTGGTGTGTTGGGAATGCTCTGCCTCACACGTAGGCTCAGGAATGCTGCCTGGCCCCTTGTGCTCTGCAGGTCTGCTGCACCTGAATCAGAAGTTGGAGTCAGACTCCATTGGTGTGGTTTCAGTGGCAGAACTCCTATCATAGGAGGGAAAACCCATGGAAGAGGACACAGGCAAGCCACGTTTGCAGACTTGGGGCAATTCATACAGAGTGTTCTGTGTCTGCAGTGAAACTGGCAACAGACGTGTCACTCGTTTCAGTATTGCTTGTCTTTCTTCATTCTGGTTCCTGTTGAATTTCAATATTTGTCCTTGCTGACTGCCACATTGCTGAGTTTGACAGGTTGCTGCCAGAATTCGAGTCTGCTGACATAAACTTTGCATATATTTAAGCAGAGATTCAACTGGTGGTTATCCTGTGTCCGAGTGGATCCTGCTTTGATTGTGTATTGTAGAAGATTATGAAAGGGTGCTTTTTGAGAGAAAGAAGACAGCTATATCTCATATTTATTTGATGAATCTTTCAAAGAGTTGATTGTGCCAAAACATACAGCATGAAAATATCCCCTGGGTAAGATGTATGTTGGGTTGAATACTGATGCACTGAAAAGTAACCGTAGATTTTCCTTATTTTGATTACTGTGTATTGGTACAAATTGTAAGGTACTTGTTTCTGGAAAAAGAACAGGCTAGTCAGGACTTGATACTTACCAAGAAGCCATGGTATTTAAGGGTGATAGAAGGGGTCAGAGTTCCTTGAACAACCAAGACTGGAATTGTGCAAAATCAACATTATGTTGAACTATATGTCATGCTTCTACATAATGCATAAATTACTTGCAATGAATCTTACTACTCAAGTGTTTTCTGGGGTAACTGTGTTATTCCTGAAAATTAGATGAAAAAATACATTTTCTACTTCCAATAAAAATGCTACTGTAGTAATTTTTAGCTAGGATAATCCAGAGACTGTTGAGAAGTGAAATTTATGCATCAGTGAACCTCTGGACTTCTTCAGGAGGACTGCCCTGTCAGGTTTGAATTGCTGTTAAAAGCATTAGAATTTTTGAAAGATGGAACAGTTCTTTGTATAAAATAAATGCAAAAATATTTTTGTTTGTTTGTTCTGTTTTCTTTTGGTTGAGCTGAATTTTCCCTTCTGAGAGCCAGGCTATTGATAGAATTGCATAGGAAAAAATTGAGCAGAACTTGCCCAAGGGAATATTGCTATGCTCCTCCCTTAGCACCATCAACACCAGAAAGATTCATTTATTCAGTGTCCCTTTTGATGTTCCTCTGAATTTCACTGTTCAGTCTTCAATTAAGTATCTCAAGCAGAAAGATACCATATAGAGATTTGAGTTCCCCATATCCTTTGTTGTTCTATTGCCAAACTTGGTGTATATTTTCCAATTGAAATAAATGAACATATCTATCTGATTCCTCAGAGAATTCTTGAAAACTAAAATAAATCATAATGGGAATTTTTCTCTAAGCCTAATTCTAAAATGTTGCATCTGTTTTTCCTTACACCTCACAGACTCGTGGTTGTGGCTTTTCATGTGACCACAGTAATCACAGGGGCATCAGACATTTTTGTTTGAATGGATTTAAAAAGAAAACTAGGAAAGTTTTCACATAAAGTGGGGAAAGTTCTAACAGATAATTCTAACCTAGATTTTTTTTTAATTATTTTTAAGCAAATATTAACACATTCTCTGTACTCTTTCTCCAACCCTAACAACTTACAAAGAAACACTGATGAAACAAATGGTAAAAAACATTTTCATTACCAGAGTAATTTGACAGTTTTATTTTGTGGATCTTTAGAGTCTCTTGCCTTGACTTTCCAATTTTGGAGATCTATTTTAAAAATAAAAGTTTTTTTGACACTCTATTTGGAGAAGGGAGAAAACAAAGCAAGTTCTTTTGGATGTTCTTCAAACCAGGAAAAATCTATTAATGCTATAATCTTTGCTGCATTTTCTGCAGGTTGAACAAAACCCTGTCACCAAAACTTTGACTTTTGTGGAGATATTTGAAAAACTTCAGATAGTGCCATCAGTCTGGGAGTTGTGAAACCAGCGGGTAAACAGGAACCTAGAGTGCTTTCAGCACTCTTCTACTCTGCTCAGAACACTCATAGTTGACATGGTAGGGATGGTATAATCACAGAGCCATTTAGGTTGGAAAAGACTCTTAAGGTCAGGTCTAACTGTAATGACACAGGTTCATTTCTTTCCTGCTTTTTGTGGGCCTGGGATATCTGCCCTTGCTGTAGATACCACTATTCTGAGAGAGCTGGGTAGGAAAGATATCTATTAAAAAGAGCTTCCTGCAGGTGCTGGTGAAATCAAGTATTTTACAGGTGTACATTTCATGCTAGTGACAGTGGTACCAAGAGGATCAGACACCATATGGATTTGTCAGGTTATTTAAGAAAAGCCATCACACTATGTATGGAAATGGGAATATGAGTGCAGTAGCATCTATAATAGCCTCAGGAACAGATCGTTATGTGTGTTCTCACTTGGTCTTCAGGATGCTGCTTTTGGGGTTACTAAAAAGCAGTGGAGAAGGTGACAGAATAAGCCATTTCCTATAAAATGGGAAATTAAGATCAGAAGAAACATATTCTGTTTCTTGAACTAACTAACTAACTAAAAATTAAGCCAAATATTAAATATTCACGTGATAGATTTGCTCCCTGTAGCATTCTTGTCCACTTTTGATTTTTGGGATATGAAGAAGGTTACTTGAAGGGGTGGCAAGTGATGTCTGGCTTTGATTGCAGCACAATCCTTGTAGAGGTGGCAGCAAATGGGCCTGCATGCTTGGAACAAATCATAAAGCAGAAGTGAAATACAGTCAGTACATTTGTGTGAGGTGTTTACTTTGAGATAATATTTACTTATACAGTGGAGCATGCTCCTATTGTACGATGAAAGTACAGCCAATAATGCTGCTCTGAAGAGTTCCTTGTTTTTTAAAAGTAAGTATCTTGTTGTATGTGGGGGAAAGAGAAAAAAAGATTAATATCTAGGAAACAAATGTGTGCAGCATTTCAAGGCTCTTGATTATCAGTCTTCCCAATGAGTTCTGATTGCGTTGACTTTTTTTTTCTTTTTAATCTACTCCAGGTACATCATAATTTATCTTTTATTACATATCAGCATATGTGGTGATGTTGCTGCTGTAATTCTCTGGCAATCCAATGAACAATTACAACAAGAATTACTCAATTTTTTCCATATTGCTTTTTGCTTAAATGCAGAGGCATATAAAATTGAAGGTAATCCAATTAAACTTGGCAGAGACTTGCTAGTTTGAATTGTTAAAAAAAAATGACTGGAGAGAAGATGAAAAAAACTAGTAAAATTAGAAGTCTTTTTTTTTTTTTTTTTTCCTTTTTCAAGTTTGCCTGAGAAGACTTTGGCTTGGCATTAACTATTCCATGTGACAGTCAGTTTGATTTGAATGTCACTGAAGACTGTCTCCAGCTTCTGTTCCGCAAGGGTCTGGACAAATCTTTTTTGGAGGTGTACTGAGTTAAAGATTGATAGCAATAGAGAAGGGAATATGGAAGGGTTAACTCTAATGAATGACAGGCTTAATTTATTACATTTTAGACATTAATTTGTAATGAAGATTTTTATGATGTATTGAATTTCATGAACTACTGAAGTCTGTTCCCATGTAAACTTAAGCCTTCATTCTTTCAACCTATGTTTAAAAGTTTAAATATGTATAAATGAAGAAACACTAAACGCAGACTTTGGTTCATTATCACAAAATATGATTCACCTCAATAATTCTATAATTTTCTTTGAATGAGATAATGGAGGATATCAGTTTTTTGTGTGTGTGGACGGTCTGTAGTGGTATCCAAATCAACAGTGCAGAGCTGTACTGGTTGACCTTAAGAGGATTTAAGAACTGAGTGTCTTTCAGTATATTTTTTGCTTTAGGAAAGTGTTAGAAACATTTATGTAATATAGAACTGAAAGGAAGTAACCTAGGGTTATGTTACAGAGTCTTTGCAGTCTGAAAGTTCAATGTCTAGTCTATGCTAGCTCTCTAGCTTTCCTCTATGATTAATGGAAGGAAGTAGATACCCCCAGAGAGCTGGAGCAGGTGATGATTTACAGAGAAAGATAGACAAGAAAAATACTGTTTCTGTGTGTCTTTCATATATTCTCACAGTAAACATGAGATGTGAAAATACAAGATAATGTTATAAGCTAAATTTACTCCTTTTTAGTAAGTAAAAATGGAGGTTTAAAAGGGGGAAAAACATATCTTAACACAAGGTTAGTATATTATTAGATTCTGTTACAAATTTTTGCTGACTGAAGGGCCTGCATTTAAAGGCTGTACTTAAGGAGGAAAAAGTTTTGATTTGTGTAGTAATAAAGTTTGTGCCATTCTAGTTGAGACTGCCAATCCACACATAAACCCCCATAATTTTTCCTCCATAGTCCCAATCAATTTTTTTTCCATTTGGCCAATTCTGAATATATATGTAAGACATATATAGAAACTGTAACCAGTAAATCAATGGTTATTAGTTCACAGCAATGTCTATCTGATATGATTTGATTGTCTATATAAGTAGCTGTAAGACCTTTATGAGTCTTACATTTTTAATTATCTTAAATTATTAAAGACTTAAATATCTTCAGTGATATGTGTTATATAATAAAACAGCTCTTCCTGTTCAGAGGGAAGACTTTGCCTTTTGTTTTGAGGAAGAAAGTAATTCTTCTTCAGATAAATGGTTCTGCTTATTTTCTTAATTACATTTTTTTCATCTCCTGTCCTCTTCAGCTTCTGAGCTGAGAGCTTGCTAGGAGATGTGAGATACTGTCTTTCACCAAAGTACCCTAGAAGGGGAGTGAGAATCTGCAACAGGCTGAAAAATTTGCTTCTTAACCCAGGCAGTCCAAGCATGTAATAATCACCCCTCGATCTTTCTTGTTCTTAGACTTGTCATAATTTGTCCATATGCCTAAATTGATTGTACAGCTGAGAAAGGTACCTTTGTGGACAAGTGACTCCAGGATTACTCAGCAGTGTAAAGCAGTTTCTGTCCTCCTTCATATTCCTGTACAATCTGTCTCTCTGCCTACACACCAGCTCTCACTTCTAGCTTCTTTCCCTGTTCCAGTAACTCCTGCCTCATATTCTCAGTTTGTGTCCTTTTGTTAGAGCCAGTATTGCTTTCTCCTTGAGTTTTTGAGGTGGCCTTTCCAGGAGGAAAATTCTTCTTTGCTCTTCATCCAAATCTGTTTCTCCCCATTTCTTGTGGAACCTTCATATGAAATATACAATTTGCTTCTCTCTAAAGGGTAGTGGTTGACAATGTAGGATCTCTATCCTCCAGCTTGTCCAAAACAGCAAAGACAAGGAAATGCCCAGTCACTCCAGCCTTCACCACCTTCTTGAGGTCTTCTGGAAAATTCAGGCTAGGACCAACACCTTTTGTGGGAATAAATTTAGACCAATAGGTTTTGGTAGATTTCTAAGCAAATTCAACATTCTTAAGAGAAGTGCTAGACAGTTTTAATAGATGGCTTGATGATATTACCAGCCTTTTGCATGCTTGCTTATTCATTCCCTTACCTTTGTATATTTTACCTTGGCAAGTGAATCTTGTCAGCACAATTACATCATGCTGTATTAAGTCAGGAGGTTTGCTCACACATTAAAATTCATCCAAAACAGAACTGAGCCTGGGTTAATGGAAAGGAGAAATTATAGTCTGAAACAAATAATTCTTGCAGCAAGAACAACCAATAACTATTTTTAGAAGATGTTGAGAAGATGCACATTTCTAGAGAGCCAAGAACTGCTCGACATGACAGCACTTGTCATAAAATTGGTAGGAGGGATACCTGCTTAAATTTGGAAATGAGAAGGAATATCTGTATTAAACTGAAAAGCTTATTTTAAGGGTGTACCTCTTGCCTTTGTGATTTTTGCAGTATTAGATGTGTTATTTTCACAAAATGTTCTAGTTCAGCTTCTTTCTCCCTCCCTCTCCTCCCATCTTTTTTTGAAGGAGTGGGAAGGAGTCACACATCTTTAGTGCATCTTTAATGTGATAGTCTGAAAATAATTCTAAGTTTAATACTCACAGTAACTGTAATGAATAAAGAAGCTGTTATCTTAAACCTTGTTAATTTTGCACTGCACCATCACAAATATGATATCACTCTCAGGGAAAGCTCAGAAAAATTTGAGAGTGCAGTATTTTTAAAAAAGCCTTGATTACAGGTCCACCAGCCAGTTGTTTGACAATCCACGTCATGCAATAGTATTTCTTCTTGTTCACTGACTGGAATATGGATGGATGAGGGAGAAATAATCTGTTTGGGCCTTGAGACTGTCTCTGTTAGGAAACTTATCAGGGCTAGGGATTGTGTTTCAGCACGGCCCCGTGATTCCATATTCAGTGAATTTCCTGGTGTGATTTTCACCTGAGGCAATCAGTTTTTTTTATTGACAATACCTTGTGATGGATATCATGAACTAGCAAACATTTGCAATAATGAAGAAGCCTCCCCCTTGTTTTGAGGAAGTACAGATTAGCAGGTTTGATGCAAACTGCCATGCCACACTTGCCAACAGCAAGTGAATGGAGAGTAGCCTCTTTCATTTCCCACGGTAATGCAGTTCTGTGGCCCTGCAAGACAAGGTGATAGGACTGAGGTCTTAAAGGATTAAAAGAATTAGAATTATTTTCAGTAGTTGAAGTAGTAGAAGAAACAGAAGTATCTTGGAGGAGATGGCTGTTACTTGAGTCTGTAACAGTATGCAAATGCTGTAGGTAACAAATGTGCTCAGAGTTTCAGTTCTCCTAGATTAATAAGACTGAATTTTTAAAAAGAAATCTGAAATTTTAATTTTATTCTATAAATAAAAGCTAAACCATCTGTAAATAGAAACTTTCTCTAGATTTTGAACTCATAAACCCTAGCAAATTCAGGAAATTTTGCCTGAAGTTGCTGAAGCAACTTGAAAAGCAGCTGTATGTATAAAACCACCTTCACTTAGCACTGATATTCGAGTACCGATTGTTGTTCAGAAGTACCAGAAAATAACTTATTCCTTAGCCTTCTGCTTTTCTCCAGACTAATTATCTGCACTTGAATTTAGTCAGAGTATCAGGATCTACCTTTCAGTCTTACTTAAATCCAGAATTAAATGATGAAGGTGTTTGTTAGATTAAAATATCAAGCATCCTTTCCCTAAACATTCTCCTTTTACTGAAACACTGCTCACAAATCCTATGATAGGGTTTGTATTGAACACTGATTTTTAAAAAGCTAATATTATTTTCCTGTAGAAATTGTATTTTCCTGAAAGCCTACAGAAAGTCCAGGTCTGCATAATTTGTGGAATGTATGAAAGTCATTGCCTTACATGCTACATGTCTCAAAATACAAAGCAAATGCAATTTTTGGCTTCCAAACTAATGCTGCTTTTGCTTGAAATTGCATAGGTTTCCCTGTATTTTGGGTCTTTTACAAGCCAATCTTTATAGTCTCTTTCCCTCAAGCAAAACATACTGCTATGCTCCTAGGAATAGAACACCTAGCTTTTTTGAAATATGAATGTCTTCCAGGAGAAATGCCTGTCTGCATGCTAAAAATGTTTTTTTCTTTGTCTTACTGTGTTTCCACCTCTGTCTTTGACAATAAAATCCTATTTTATGTCCTTTAATTCTGTTTTTGATGTAACTGTACTTGGCTTACTATGGGCCAGAAGGGTTTTGTACTACTGTCTCTCTCCTTTAAATTCATGGCCCTAACTTTGTCTCTCATTGCTTATCTGCATGCTTCATACCTGCAAATTTCTCAGTTGTAATTTGCTCCCTGTGCCAGAGTCCCTGTATCTTAGTGCTGTTTGCCAAGTAACACATTTTAAATGATCTGCTCCCACTTGTGACCTGGGGTAATTGCACTTATCCCTCCCACAGTTATCTCCTGTATTCATATTAAATGTCTCTGTTGTGTTATGTGCCAGAAACAAGCTCACTGGGTCCTTAGGATGTGGCTGGAATGAGGTTTCAAAGAAGCCTTCTCAGGTGGGATTCCACAGAGTCTGGAGACCAAAGCCCCTTTCCTTACTGTACCTCAAGGAGCTGTGGTTTCTAAGGTAATTGCCATGAAATGGGATTTTGGAAGCTGTGGAATTACTAGGCCTTTCCTCACCTATGGGGTGCTGCTGTTCGAGTCAGGAAGTTGTGGCTGTCCTGAGACAAAAAATAAAAAGTTCAGGACTGAAAGAAAGAAAACTGGACAGAGGAAGGAAAGGGGATGGTTGCTGTCTCGGCACCAGTCACTCAATCTCAGCACTGTAGCTAAAGGGTGAAATTCAGGCCCAGTGAGCAAGTTGGACTTTGAGTTCCATACACAAGAAATGAGTTTTTCAGGTCAGTTAGCACTCGCTTTGTGAAGCCAGTGTGTTCTTAACAAGGGCAACAATGCAGGAAAGGAACAAGGTAGTTTCTCAGCAACCCATAACTGACTTGTGCTGCCAGCAGCATAACTAGGAGATTGAGCTCTCCAATGGTTTGTGATGGAGATGTTCTCTGATAATCATACCTTCAATCTTTTCCTCATATCTTTGAGAAATAAACTGGGAAAATTCTACAGTTCATCTGCTTGTCCTGGATATAACTTAATTGCTGTAAAGCAGAGCAAATAGAAAGGAGTTCTTTCCCATTTTGCCTTCCTGAAAGAGGTATTTTTGTCATAGCATCTGGCAGTTTGCAAAAAGTGAAATTCTTTGCTTAGAACAAGAGACAGCCAAACAAGACCCTGGACCCAAACCTTTGCATTACATCCCACTGGTATAGGTAGTAAGAACTATATAAATTGGTACCTAAAGGTGGATGCATTAAATAATGTTTGCTTACAAAGTGAATGGTGAAGATTCTTTATTTTTTTCCAAGTAATCTAATTTAATTTTCAGAGGCAGTTAAAACTGTTAACAATTAAAAATCACAAAGCTTTTGGTGACCTGAGCAACATTAATCTGCATGAGTAATGCAAATATGTTTCTTTTAATTAAACACATTTTAAAAAAGTTAAAGATCTGAAAAAAAATTAACCATGCATTGTGTCCCACTTCTGATGCCCTAGAAAATTCCTTTTCCCATTCCCTTTCTGGCTGCTTCACATGTTTAATTGTAATGTTTTAGATACTGTTCCAAGAAAATCTTCAACAATATTTTATTAATGTTAAGTGAAGCCAGTTGATCTTTACCATCTTCTTAGATTTCTGTTTTGGTAAGAGTGCTTTATTTGGTTCAGACATAAGTGTTGCATTTGTTTAAGTGATTATTTATTTTTAGAGGAAGAGATATCACCTTTTAAATGACCTATTGGAACTTCTAGAGGTCAAACCTGATTTCTTGCCTCTTGAATATGGTGCTTTTTTTTCCTAGAAATGATTTCTTCTAGGCTGATTTAAAGATGCTTTAGATCTACTTGGCTTCCATTATGAGAATAATAATGTCTTTTTTGGCAAGCGAGCTGGGCAAAGAAGGATCTTGGAATATTGCAGAAAGGTTAGTATGTTGAAATAGCAAAACTCCTCACCTCCTTGTGCCAGTGGACGAAGCTATGAATATCTGGTATCAGTAAAAACCATGACAGCATTTTCACTTTTGGGAAGGAGGACAATGATGGTTTGAGAAGGAAGGAAGGGCCTGTGAAGTGGGGGCACCTCTGTTACAGTCTACAGCAGAAGCTGAGTAAAGCATCGCCTCTCTCTGGAGTTGCAGGATTTACTCTTAGAGGATTTTTGTCCCAGGACGAAAACTGCAGTATAAATTTGGCTGCTTAGACCTGCAGTCATTGCCTCGAAGCACTCTCCTCTCTGCATCCACAGACTGCCCTACTGAGCAGCAATTCCTTGCTTTTCTGCAGACTGCAGGAGTGTAGGAGGAAGTGTGACTTCTGTACTGTTCATTTTCCTCTGAACTGCTGGCATAGAGAGGTTATCCAGGTAGAATTGCCCAAGTGCTGGTTAATGAAATGGAGAGAGGCCAGAGTGAAGAGGATGGAATTGGATGCAGCACTTGCACCCTGTCATGATGCCATTATTACCTGGTGATATTTAGAATTGAAACATTTTCATGTTACTGTTAATCATCATCCATTTGAGGTCATGCCTTTATTCTCTTCCTGCTGTAATTGATGAATACTGACCTTTCATTGTCACAGATGCCTAAATACAAATTATTGGGATATTGTGTTTAGCCTTGGGGATGAGGCTGGGAAGGACAATCAATAGCTGTGTTGTGACAGGCAAAGCAGTGTTACAATATTTAGAACGTTAGTAACAATATACTGGAACATGCTTCTCCAAACCAAAATGATGTTTAGTTGGCTAAAAAAGTGGTCAGGTACACAGGTCAGTGTACTTATGTTTCTGTACCTACTGTTTGCTTCCTGGATGTGAGTGTCATGTCTGATGAAGCTTGCTGTGAAAGTGGTTGTTGAAAGTGATTGTTGCTTTGCAAGTCATCTGTCTAAATTGTAGGGTTGGTTCTATATTTCAAGCTCCTTCCTCTTATGTGCTTGCAAATTTTGATGGTTTAGGAGAATGAAAAATATTTCTGGTGATGAGAACTGAAATGATAATATGGCCATAGAAGTAATCTCCAAACAACTCAGAAAGGAAACATGAAATCAGCTGAGAAGAGCTGTGGCTGAGTCTGGGCCTAATCATTGCCCCCCTGAATGTCTGCTGTATGCCAGAGGAAGTATCTTGGTTGCTGCTTTTTGCTTGCTGAGCTTTTGGTCTGAGGTGAACTGAGTTGAAGACAGATTTCACTTCTGTTTATTCTTCCACTATCAAATATGAAACCACTTTCTGCAATGAATTTATGCTAGATGTAAGTGCATTATAATGACATAAAATGGCATCTATTACATATACAACATATCCAGACTGGTAAATGTAGAACAAATAGTACCATGAGGTCAAAGACACAGGGTAGAACCTTTGCATTAGCATCCTGTAGCACTATCAGGTGCTAAGGGAGGGAGTGTGAAAGAACTGTGAACATTGCTTTGAGTTTGTGACTGTAAATTTTAATTCCCTCTGACACATAAAAGCCACTTACTTAGGTTTTTAGCCACCCTATTGTGGCTTTTTCTGCCTTTAGAGAACTCCCTGAAATCTCTTGTGGCTTAGAATAATAAATCAGCTTTTCATATTTTGCAACCAGTCCTGTTCCTTACTAGCTAAACTTATTCCAAGATACAAAGCCATGCTCTCCCCATCTGAAAGCTACTCAGAATTTGTTCCCTTGTTTTTTGTAGTCGGGAAATAGATGATATCAATTAAATTTAAAGACTGATTGTCCTTGCCCAGTAACAGTGGACTCTTTCTGCTCTATGCCTGTATTGCTCTTTGTTTACTTTTCTGTCCAATCTCCAAGTATTTTGGTTTCCTATGTCTCCCTGAGTCTTACCTTAATTCTCTTTTCTTTGTTGAGGTGAATATTTTTCTTTTTTTCTATAGAGTTTGGATAGTATTCTTCTTTTCTATAGCATTCAATGTTTTCCAGTATTCTTGGATTTAGATTTAGCTTTTATGTCATTAATTTTATCCTGAAAATCTAACCAATTTGCAGAGAAAGAGGGATCAATGCTTGCTTTCTGAATTATCTTCCTTGCTTCCTCTCTCTCGTCTCAGTCCATTCTCTTACTTCACTACTGGAAGCTGCATAAGTTTCATTTGGCACACAGTCATTGAGATAGTGAAATCTGATTTCACTCTGCTTCCTTATTAAATAAGTAGTACTGTCCTTCCTCACTGTGAAACATTTTTCAGTCTGGATGTATTCATGCCATCTTCCTGCCTTCCCTGTCATGGCCTCTTTATTCATTTGCCCCCCTCTCTCTCTCTTCTGTTATCCACAGGCCCATGGCTAAATGTATTTCCTCCCATACAAGACAAGCCTTTATACAGTACAAACCTCATGCTAGACACCTGAAAACCTTGCATAAAATATTAGTCCCCAATATAGCACAGCAAAACTCTACTTCCTTTAGTAATGGATTATTTTCCTGCTCCTGTCTGTCTCCATTCTCTTGCAAAAAAATAAAGTTCAAACCATTGCTGTATTAGGGGGGAAGTAATTCTTTCATGCTAAGCATTTTATCTGTCACATACCTCATCAGGCTTCAGTGTCTGCTTCTTGTACTTGTAGTAAGACCTAGTGACAAAGCCAAATGAATACATCTTTGTGTTAAGTAGTTCTTTAACTAGAGAGTGACACTGTACACAGTACCAAAATTCAGATATTTTGGAAAGAGAGTACATAAAAAAAAGATTTCTTCTCCTACATATCTTGCATTTTTTAATTTCCTTGTTGTTTTTCCTTACTGCCTGGGTATTTCAGGCTATGAGGTCAAGGCTACTTAGTTTTCCTTGCTTGTAAAGTGGCTTGATATTATATTATAATATAGTTTAGTAAAGATGCATTGTTTACTCACTGACTGAAATATTGAAAGCTGAGGCAAATACTATGATACAGGGGTTTTGTGAGACTTGTCTCAACTTTCTAAACTATTCTGACTGACTGCTTTGAACTACTAAATGTATCTAGTTTAAATATACTGTTTTTCAAAAATAAATAGCTTGTTATGATTTTAGAGATAATATAGCCAAGGGTTTGGCTCTTTTTAAAAAATAAGTATAATTTGTTTTCTCAGCCAACTGTTTTGAACTATACATCTATACTTTGGAGTTTAAGGAAGTTTCCTTTAATATTGGAAAAATCATATAGAGGTTGAATGTCTGCTAATAATCTTGTAGGCTGAAGTAAAACAATTATTGTGGTAAGGAGTGCATTCCAGGAAGGACTTGAGTTTATAATGTGGTTTGAAAAAAACCCCAGCAAACCCACATCCCTATTTTGTGGTTCTATTACTTTTTTTGTTGTTTTTGTTAAATGGGACTATTTAGCCAACATAGACACCTACTTATTTCCTTTTTGTAATTTTTAGTCCTTTGAGTTTCTGGAGAATATGATTTAAAAAATAAAGATCTTGTTTTAGCCTGAATGCTATATAGAGTTTAAAAGAATGAAAATTCTATTAATTTCCTGTGAGAAAATGCTTGTATTTATTGTGTGTACTTGAATATAAATGGATGTAGATTGGTTCAGTTTGTGATGCACAACCAGCAAATTGATTCTGGCTGATTTAAACCTTTAGAAAAACAAAGAAACCTTGGGGGGAAAAAGCTGTTTTATTACATTGTCTGTGGATATGAGGCAGGGAATTCATGAATGGTAGAGGGAACTTAAAAATGAAAGGTGGAGGAAGGAAAGAAAAATGATGAACGAAGCCTGTTAAACTGCTGAGCTCTCTTTTTCTCCAGTGCATTCAGCTCAGTGAATTAATGAGATTAAGTCACATCAACTCTGATTGCTGGAGGCAATGAGCAAAGTGGGCAATTTCAGTAGTAGCTTGCATAGGCAAGTTTGGTGCTTGCATAGGCAAGTTTGGTACTTGCTATGAGGTACTTTGCTACATAGGCTACCTATGATGGCATGCTGCTAACATTTGGAGCTATTTCCTGACTTGATAGCTGCCACAGTTTTTATTATTATTGTGGTATGTGCAAGCTTATCTTGCAGTCTAAAAAGTATGGTGTAGAAAAACTGTTTCTTAGTAAGAGAAAAGACCTGTGAGAACTGACAAAACCCTGCAAAAGTCAGCCTGTATTCTGTATTTTTGGCATTTACCTATTTGACAGGAGCTTCTAGAAATTCTGTCTCTGTGTATAGAGGATGAGAACAGATACAATAAGGGACAACTTCTACTTTTCAAAATTTCTCAGTTGCTCCCTCATCTCTCCTTATGAACACTTTCAAGACAGCTTTCCCCCAAACCATTTCAGCAGCTTGCAAGAACCACTCCCTGCTAACTGTGACCAATGTGAGGGTTTCTGGATTTTATTTGTTTTCTCCTTGTTTTCTTCTGCTGCATTATTTTTTGTTTATCAGCCCACTTCTTTGCCACACAAATTATTCCTCCAGCTAGTTCTCAGTCTCCTGTTAATTCTTTTAGGAGGTCTTTTGACAATTATTCTGTTCTGGTCTGTAACCATGGCATTCTCATACATGGTGCTCTTTCCTCCCTCCCTTTATAGGGTTTCTGAGTACTCCTTTCTCTAGACCTTTCATGCCAAAGGATTCTAAATCAATGTCTTCCTAACTAATCCTTAATAAGTGGCTTATTCTATTTTGATCTGAGCAAGTGCTGTCCTATGAATCAGGCCTGCCTGAGAGATTTTCTTGAGGAATGAAAGGGAAGAGCCTGTTCCTTGGTTTGTTGGAGTTTTTTGTTGGTTTAGTCACAAAAAAAAATACTATGGGTATTTTTTTAAACCTAAGACTGCTGTCAGGTTGAATTAAGCTAATAGCTTGGGCTAAAAGCATTGCAGCAAAATTTACGAAACCGCAATCACTGTGTTTTCTTTCCTCGCTTTGCTCGGTAATTGGACACTCCTGTGTGAAGTATGTGGCTTCTGAAAGATGTAGATATTAACCTATAAACTGCTCATCTTTGCCTCTGGGTAGAGTGTATTAATACCAAGTGATAAGAGATGCTGTGAGCAATATACCCTTATTTTAATTATTTTATCTGAAGAAGAGACAAAATGTCCCATTTTGTGAACTCAAGGTTTGTTCTGTGCCAATAATAATATCTTTACACAAAATGAAAAAGCATCCCCGAGAGCTATTTTGGAAGTTGGGAGACCAAGACTCAGAACTGTGCTTAAGTCAAGGCTGTTAGTATGATGAGATCCAAATTTAACTCAAGCCTCAATCCTCCCTTTGTTCTTTTTTTTCCTTCTTTTTTCTCCTTGCAGATTAGTTCTTCCCCTCCATGCTTGATTGATTTCTCCAGCTTGTACCTTATTGTAAGATCAGGACTTATTAATCACAGGTCTTCCAGGCAGTTTTAAAGGAACGTGGTGTGATGTTTCATTTCTATAAACACTCTCACTTTTTGATGAAATGATGGTGTACAGCCAGTTGTGCTAACTCTTTTAGGTGGGAAAAAAATCCTAATAGTGTGTCGGCCAGCTATCATAGCCTCTCTCTCTTTGCCTGAGAAAGCCTGCCCTCTTTTGGGTAAAGTTAGAACTGCATAAATTGTCAGGACTACAGTGGAAGTGCTTGAGGTTGTTCTGCTTTGTCTGGAGAAGCTGCTGAATTTCCATGGATAGCTTTGGTGGGCCACTGTGTTGATATCAAATTCTACGTAGCTGTGGATTTTCTGTTACAATAACAGTAAGGGATAAAATTTGTTGCATTAAGGTTTCATATATCTATCTATATCTATA
>VZRX01009482.1:28641-56030 GCA_013398075.1 Notiomystis cincta | reverse complement strand
TTTTTTTGCTTTTCCCTGAGCAAAAAAAAACATGTTACTCAGCTGTCATTTGGCCCTCTACTGTCAGAAAATCATGTCAAAACCTTCTGAAGATTACTCAGCTTCTTGGATGAAATTATGTAAAATGTATGAACCTCCTTCCAAACACAGGGTTATGTTTTAAGTAGTACATTATACAAAATAAGTGGGGAGTGGAAAACACTTCTGATTTCTGACCAACCAGTCAGCAGGGCTTTTTTCCACATGGGTGAGACTGTCTGAGAGCTAAGGACCAGCACAGCATCCATGGCTCCCAACCCAGAGCAGTTAATCATTCCCAGTGTGTCATTCCTGGAGTGGTCACTAAGTACAGCCTGAAGTCACCGCACTGGAAAAGCAGGACATATTCCAGCTACTCTCTGATAGGAAGAAAGACACACAATCCATTCATTTCCCTTGAGGAAACAAATCAAATGAGCTTCTACTCTGCCTCCCCAGAGCATGTTTTAGACCCAACACACCACGAAATATGAAACAAAACCTCTACTCAGAGCTGACAGATTTCTGTATGTAAAAGGTGGGAAAATGCTTTTACAGTAAAACACGTCATGCACAGCACTGAAATGAGGTGAATTCTGAGAATTTATATATTAGTCTCAAATATCTTTCATTATTTTAACACTTACTACTGTTGTTGAATTTTTAGCAGAGGCTTAAAGATGCAGCTTTGCTATTTTGCTCATCTGGGCGATTGTATATATAACTTATTGTGAGGAATCATATCTAACACTCAGAGGTAATAATTCTAATAAATGGCCTCTGGGCCAAACTGTGAATTCCTTATTTGCACTGAAAATCACTTATTCACACAAGTAATTTTTCTGTTTCTGGGGTAGCTATTCTTGCCTAAGAAGCCACTCTAAGGGTGATTGAGTGTTTCATAACCTAGTATTTAAGAACATAGCCACATTTATGGATGTAATTTTCTTTTTTTGCTGTTGGTTTGGTCTGGTTTGTCTTGTTTGGTTTCTTTTTGTTCTTATTGTGTTTGTTTGTTTGTTTGTTTGTTTGTTTGTTTGTTTGTTTGTTTGTTTGTTTGTTTGTTTTATCCTTTTTCTTTACTTTTTTAATATGTCATTAACTGGATCGTGTTACTGTTAGTGGTCGGTGTGGGCAATTTCTTGTTACCATATTTCTGGTGGCTACCCTTACTGTAAAAACAAGTTCCTCAAATTTTATCATCAAAATAATGAAGCAGCAAAAATGTTCTCACTTGTACTTTGTGATACACTTTCTGAGACTATGCAGAAAAATTTGACACACCCACAAAAGCTTGGTCTAGAGTTTATTGAAATCTTAAAGCTTTTGCTTTACTTGAAGGATGAAAAATAGTGTGGATACGAGAATACCTTACATAAATAAAAAATAAAATAGAATAAAGAAATAAATAGAACTAGAAATTCTAAAAACTTTGGATTATGCTTTCAGTTTATCTAACTGCAATACTGTGGAAAGGATGTGTTGCCGTTGTTCACCTTGGTTTTCATTTAGTTGTATAACAGATGTTACATTTAATTATTTCAGTGTCAGACACTCATTGGTAAGGATTACTACTTAAATGCCAATCTTTGTATCATCAGTTTATCAGTATTGTTAATATTACTTGTGTTTCCTTTAGAATTCAAATTTCATTCATGTTTTCTTTGTTACTAATTGTAATTATTTATAATTTACATTTTTTGGGGAAGACCATATAAATTATAAAGACTTTGTAATTTTTATATAGGTTTGACTGAAATTCATCCTTCTGATTGCTTACAGTTGTTAAGAGGTCATTCATGTCTAATCATTTAAGCATAATATTCTCTTGCCTTGAGTGAATTTGAACTTGATTTAGAAATTCTGTAAATGAAAGCTTTGAATGAAGAATTAGGTCTGCTTACAGACATAAATATGAATAGCACAGTATGCCATATATTAAGTACTATCTTGAAAAAATTGATTACCAAAAAACTGTGAAAATTCTAGAGGCTAGAGTAGATTTCAGTGATCACACAAACCTTTCCAAAATTATTTGAAATAATTTTGAAAAGTTATGCTACACAAAAATATATTTATGAAAATGTAGTTGCAAATCCATTAATTCTTACAAACAATCAATAGAAGTATAAATAAATTGCTGAATCAGATTGGTGTGATTTGTTCCCTTAACCCATGTCCTAGAACAGCCATTCTGTTTGGATTCTGATGAAGACAACTTCTCAGCTTCCTCTGTCTGTATCAAGTTGGTTCAGGACTTCTGTCTTGGGAAACAAAGCACAGGTGGACTTCCACAAAAACCAACAACCCCAGATCCACCACCCAGTCTGAGCCTCTCCCTTACACCACTGACCTCTTTTCAGATGTTAATTGGGAATACAGCATAATATCATAGAATAGCCTGAGTTGAAAGGGATGCATCAGGATGCTCAGGTCCAACTGTGGCTCTGTAACCTCAGCCTCAACAATCCCACCCTGTGCCTGGGGACACTGCCCAAACACTCCTTGAACTCTGTCAGGCTTGGTGCTGTGACCACTTCTCTGGGGAGCCTCTTCCCGTGCCCAGCCATCCTCTGGGAGAAGAACTTTTTCCTGAAATTCAAATTTAACCACCCCTAACTTCACCCCAGGCCCTTGCCACAGGTCCTGTCACTGGTCACAGAGCAGAGATCAGTGCCTGCCCCTGCTCTTCCCCTCACAAGAAAGTTGTAACTCTGATGAGGTCTCCCCTCAGTCTCCTCTGCTCCAGGCTGGAGAGACCAAGCTGACCTCAGCCACTCCTCACACAGCTTCCCCTCAAGGCCCTTGCCCACCCTTTTTGCCCTCCTTTGGATGCTCTCCAATAGCTTTGTGTCCTTGTGTATTGTGGCACCCAGAACTGCCCCCAGCACTGGGGGTGAGGCCACCCCAGTGCAGAGCAGAGCAGGACAATCCCCTCCCTTGCCTGGCTGGCCATGCTGGTCCTGATGCCCCCAGGACAGGGATGTCCCTCCTGGCTGCCAGGGCACTGCTGGCTGATGTCCAGCTTCTCATCAACCAGGACCCCCAGATTGCTTTCTGCAGGGCTGCTTTGCAGCCTTTCACTCCCCAGTCTGTCTGTACATCCAGGGCTGCCCCATCCCAGGGACAGAATCTGGCACTTGCCTTTGTTAAACTGAGCACTTTCTTAAAATGAAAACCTGTTTGTCAAAAGAGCTGCAGGAAGGAGTGGATGACTGTAGTGACATTCTTTTTTGGAGAGGACTCTCATGCATGTCAGTTGGCTAGTCCATAAACTGGTAAATCTCTGCTTCAATTAATAATTAATTTTTCTGTGCCCTGGAATAGGTCAGGACACCTGAGTATCTCGTTGCCTGAATATATTACACCTGAAAGGCAGAGGGATTTTGTTGAACAACCAGATGCCATGACTGAATCACCTGAGACAAGCATCAGTGCCTTGCACATTAATTGTAGTCTGAGAAAGCATCAAAACAGGATACACAGCTGAGATAAATTCTCATTTTTTAAGCATTCCAGATGAGTTCAGGCATACAGTAAGTCTTAAACTGTTCAGAAATGTTAAAACAACTTCAAAAATTAATTTTAAACTTTTTAGATAATTTCATCATGACAGTTTGACACTACTCATTAAAAAGCTACAAGAGTGGCTTAATTTTGGATTTGGACAACTGCTTAGGCTTTGGTTATATGTGTGTCTTTCTTTCTTTCTTTCTTTCTTTCTTTCTTTCTTTCTTTCTTTCTTCCTCTCTTCCTCTCTTCCTCTCTTCCTCTCTTCCTCTCTTCCTCTCTTCCTCTCTTCCTTCCTTTCATCCTTTCTTCCCTTTTATTTTCCCCCAGAATATCACTAACTGCCTATTCTTTCATTTCAGCATCTAATTATTTCTGAATTTATGACTCAAAGTCTCATTGACATTCAGTAAAAGTCAAGGGGAATTAGGGTTTGAAATTTACCTTTTAGAAATTTCCCCCAACAGCTACTTATCCCAAAAAGTTTGATAAAAGACTTTACCAATATTCACCAGGAGCTTTCAAGAGTACTATTGACTGGATGTCAGCTCTATAGCTGAAGAAAAATTATTTCAATGAAGCTACACTGACTTCTGTCATTTAAGGATCAAGGCCTTAAAACACCAAGCAGGGGCTATATTACTAGGAGCAAGACATGTCTGAAATTGCCATAAAGTTATATTTGAAAGGCCCTTGAATTCAAGCAGAAATTCATACTGGACTTGTTCACAGAAATAATCTAGTTTACATGGAATTAATTAAATGCTACCAAAATTTTACCCCATTTGCAGCATCATCACCAAACATTTCAAGGTTTGAGTTACTACCATGAAATATGTATTCCTGTCAGACTTGTCTTGTATAAGCTTTCCTTTAAACTCACAAGTCTCTTTTTGTAGCATCCTCTGTGCCACCTTCTTGTGTGAAAGAACTGTGTGATGCTGCTTCTAATAGGTTTGCCAGTGCTTCACTGAGGAAGAAAGCATTACAAAACACTCTGAATGAAGAAGTGCTTGGTGCCTGGGAGGACTCCACATGTGAGAGGAAGGGGAATAGAAACTCTTTGGGGACACCTAGATTCTTTAGAACAAGATTTTTCAAAAAAAAAAAGAAAAAATTACTTATACTCTTAAAAGACAAATTGGAGTGTAGTTTCATTGAAGATGTTGCAAAATAGTTCTGGAAGAAATAATTTAGAAGCTGTTATTAATGAGGATATTTTAAAAGTGTCTTGTCTTATAATATCTTAAAAATAAAAAATATGCACATTATAACTAGGAAAAGCACATAAGGAGTGTAAATATGTTTCTCCAAAAATATAATTTCTGAGCAGAGAGTGACAGTTTTTTATGAGTTATAAGCCTCTGAGGAATCTCTGCTCCTGCTGATCTTATTCATGTTGGGGGACAAGAAATTCATTTTAGTTTTGTAGATGGTGTCCCTAGAGGAGCAAGTGACAGAAATACAAAGTCAGTTAAAATCATCGTCTCGCTTGCTTTAGATCTGTTCCTTAATTCCCACCACCACTGCACCTGCTGGGGACCCAGAGAAGCACTGTTATTTTAATTATTGATATTAACTAACTAATGGGAGATTAGGAACTGGATCCATCCTACCTGACTTTGAAGGATTTAATCTGGTCCCTACTCACCATATATTCCTTCCACAATTAATGGAGAGATACTCTTCCTGGAGGTGACTAGGAAGGTTTAAATCTCAAAATATAAGCAGCAGATAGACAAGGTTTATGCATTGCTATTCCCAGCAAGAAAGACTGGACACACGTGAGCAAACCTACNCAGACTCAAAACAACCTTCATCTGTTTGTTTCTGAATTCTGAAGCACAAACAATGGTTTTTTTAATGGTATTTACTGAGTAAATGAGCTCCACTGTCCATTGACTGCCAGAACAATTAATACTGTTCTTGTTAAGAGCCCTTGCTGTGAAAGGCCTTGGTTGCACCACATAGAGCTCAGCTTGACTGCACTCACTTATAAATCCAAGCTGAACACTCTTTCCCCACTGCAAGGATCACTGGGTAAAATTCTATAGTTCATTTTATCCAGGAGGTAAAATCAGGCCATTTAACTATCCTTTCTGGTCTTCAAAGTAATGTGCTCCTTCTCTTATTTAAATCAGTAGGCACTTGTATTATGGACTTCAGCATAATTACCTGGTACATGCATGTTTCAACCATCAACAGTACACTTCAAACACATTCAAGACTTTTTTTCTTCTGTCTGCAAGTCTTTATGGCTTGCTTTTTATTCCAGTACCCCATTAACAGACTGTACAATGCACGTGTGAAATGGGTTAAAGAGGCTTTTTCTCTCCTCGGTCAGTTTACAAGGAGCCAAACAAAAAATAAATGAGTCCTTATCAAGAGAAGTCACAAATATACTCAGTAAATTAACATACATCAGATGCTGAAAAAACCTCCAGCACATCAGCAATCCAGATAAAACAAGGATAAAGAAGGAGGATTGACAGGCTCTTTGTTATCTTTTAGAGAGGTAATTGCAGGTTTCCATATTGATAATATAATGGAACAGATTCCACTTTCAATAACTCTCTTAAAATCCAAGGTAACACTGTTGACTCCAGTGAAGTCATTCTGGATTTACACAGAAGGAAAGTAAATATATATTTTGACCCAATTGCAGTTTTTATCCTTTCATCCATTCTAAAATATCTGCAGTATTTCCTCTCCTACAAATACTCTCCCCCTTTTTTAAATTATCAGTACAGAAAAAGCCAAAGAGTCATGTGAATGACCCTTTTCAATATGACTGCATCTTTTAACCTTCACGAGGAATATCTCCACACGCTGCAAAATGACTTATTTTCATTTATGTTGTAGTAAAACCGGAACGTATTTCAATGACAAAGGATTTGGTCTTGTAAAAACTTTATCTGGCAGTAAGATCACACGTAAACTCTCTTCCACACATCAATGGGATTGTTCGACAGCACCCTATTCCATCAGAAATATTCATTATATTGGGCTCCCCATATTAGCCCAGAGGCACATGCTGTTGGAAGGCAAAAAGCAATGCACCTGAATACCAATATCAGATATTCCGTTAAACTGTGGCTGTTTAACTGTGCTCAGCAAATGGAGTGCTTTTGTCAAGAAACAAAACTGATTTAAGGAAGTTGAAAGGGAAGATCAAAGAAAACAAAACAAACAAATATGATTTAGAAAGTGAGCTTTCACGATTCAAGGCAAATAATCATGGCAGCTGTTAAAGCAAAACAGCAGGAACATCACTTCCACCGGAAAAGGGGTGCTTGTTAATGCAAGGGAGTCCTGGGACCCAAAAAGAAAGGCCAAATCACCTTTAACAATCCAGGAAAAAAGTAAACTGCTGTTCCAGTGGACTTGTTTTTCTCCTTTTAGCAGATTTCCCCGTACAGATTTGTGCCAGTTTCAGTAGCCTATGAGTTTTAAATATTTTGCTGATCTCATTTTTTCCCTCTTCAACTGCAGGGATTCATCTTGTACTTTTAAAATGTGCTTTTGTTCATATGGGATTTGTTTTCTTTTGTTTTGTTTTCTAACCATTAAAGCAGGTAACTGAAAGTAAGGACACTTGACTTTTATTCCCAAATCTATTCCTATTTCAAGCTGTCAATGGCTCTGTCCTTGTTTACCAGACTGCAGGCAGAAATCCTAGTAGTTACCTACCTCAAAAATGTTTTGTGCACTGTAAGACTTGATTAATGGTTGCAAAGCAATTTGAGTACCATGGATAAAAGGCTTTTCTGCAAGTGTACATTAATTGTTTTGCAAGTAGTATCTTCTTTACCTGTGGTAGATTTTTGCAAACTCAATGTCTTTAGGCTGTAGGTAATCTCAATCCTGTAAATCCTATCAAAAAATCCATTCAAAGTCTTCAAATTAGGTTTTATCCAAGAACAAATGTGGAATAAATCTGGACTCTATAAAATCTGAGTGAGGTGAATCACACACTGTATGTCCTGAGGAATCAGATACAGTGTAGTCAGCTCACTGATCTGTATCAACACATTAATGATTTATGTAGCTTTTACTTTACAACACAGACATATCTAAAATAATCAGGTAGAGGCAGGCATTAAAAATTCACTGCATGGGTCATAAAATGATTAGTTATTCAAGTGACTTCAGATTTGTATTTCATTAAGGAATAATTTTAATTTACTTTTAAACAGTTTATATACAGAGATTTAAGAACTCTTGGAGACTGATTATGCAGAACTCCCACTTTTATGCATTCAATATATTTAAGTCCTTTTTTTCAAGCTGTTTTAATTTGTTTGAAAGCACATGGAAAAAATATGGCTGGATAATTTGAGGGGGGGAAAAAAGTCCTTCAATTTACAGAAAATGGTGGGTCTATTTTATTTGCATTTTTTATACATGCATGAAAGCTGAAAGAAGATCAAAGGGGAGTCTGCTTTCCCTACTGATCCAGCCTGATTGTATCCCCCTCCCTCCACTATAACAAGCTCTCAACTTGGAGCTGATTGTAGTTTGGTTGTATTTAAGCAGCTGTATTCCACTCAGCTGCTGGAGATCTGGTATCCTGCTTCATTGCAAGTGTTTATTTTCTACTGTCCTCCTTGATCACGTGCTGCAAAAATCTATGAAACAATAGCAAGACTGGGAGTAGTTTTTGCTTCCCCTTTCTTCCTTTAATTTTCTACTCTTTTTTTCTTCTTTTTTCCTTTTATTTTTTTTTTACCCTTTTGCAATAAACATTTTCAAATATCTCCTGCAACTAAAAGAACTAACAAAATTAAGTTGAAAATGTTGTTACCAGCCTTGTTCAAGCACCAGTCTAGCTCATCATGCAGGTAGCCTTTGTGTTCTGTTTTTTAACTATTTCTTTATTCACTTCCATGTCTTATCCTGGATCCCTGTAGCTTTTAACTTAAACAGATGCCTGTCATGTGGAACTTTATTGAAGGCTTTCTGAAACTCCAGATAAATCATGCTGTATGCATTGACACTGTCAACCTTGTCTGTAACCTTCTCAAAGTCAGAAAAAGTTAGGCAGATTCCTGCTTTTCCGTATTCACAGTCTGACTTTAATTTTTTTGTTGAGGAGACTGTGGGCCACACTCCAGGCTGATGTAAATTTCTGCATCTCCATGGAAATCAATGGAATTGTGCCATTTTACACCCTGCCTTGCAAACCTTTGCCTTCTCTGACTGAACAAAATTTCTATTTTTGATGCATGCTGTAAATACCCAAGTTTAATGATGCATTGAACATTTACTTAAAATATGGACCCTGACATACATAAGTTATCTACAGCGGATTAATACCCCTGCATCTGTGTTTTTCCCTTTTACTCCAAAACCTGCTTAAAATGAGCATTCTACTTCTTTCAAAAAAAAAAAAAAATAATAACAGCACATCACAGTCAAAAATTTTGGAGGAGATGTTGGCCCATTCAGAAGGGCCTGAATCATGTCACATCCAAGTCTGGTATGACTCACATTGCATAATGGAGGGATATGCATTGCTTATAATCCTCTGCCAAATATATCGAATATCTTTTGTGGGAGAGTTCACAGAATTTATTTTCACAGAAAGGACACAGATAATCACAGTTTTTTCAGATCTCATTGCTTTTGTGATCCTGTTTCTGTTTTCATCACTGAAATTCCCAGGAAAGAAAATTCACCTTCAGCAACCATTTAAATTTGAAACATGTTGATTTTTTTTTTTTATGGAACAAATGTATTTATATCATTATTGAGCGAACCCTAACAGGTAATAATATTAAAAATAAAAAAAAAAAAAAAAGAAAAAAGAGGGAAAAGAAAAGCATTTTGCGGAAATTATCTACTTTACTCCTTCTAGAATACTGATTTGAAAAGAATTACTGGCAGGTTTTCTTCCTTTTCAAACCAAGAAGGATGACCAATTTTTCCTAAAGCCATTCGTGCTTTTTCCCAAGCAAATATAGTAACCAGGCACAATTCTTCATCTGCTTTGTTGAGCTGGATCCAAGACAGACCCATTCTTGGTCTTCCTGTGAGCTGCATCTGCATTGCCAAGCTTTTGTTCTGCCCTGTGTCAGCATGAAATCTGATGTTGCATTCTGCCTTTGGCTGGGACATGGGTGTAACAATCCATTGTACTGCTCATTGCCCAGCAGAGCTGTGACCATGACATCCTCTCCTTACTGGTTCAGAGGTCTTTGCTCATTTCTAACATCTGATTTTGGAACAAAGAAAGTGGGAGCTGGAATTAGACTGGAAGGAGGAAAGGATTGGTGTATGGAGGTGGAAAAAGTGAGGTTAATCTGTGCCTTGCAGTTTACTACCACTATCTGTGCTTTAGAGTGTCCTTCTGATATTTCTGTCTTCAGAGACTTATGTAATCCATGGTAGACATTCCCATTGTTCTTTTTTTTGAAAGAAAATAAACATTTCTCGTTATATTATCTGTCTTTGCTCTCATCCAGACTATTTAATGACTCGTGTGAGGAAGTGATATTAGGCCTATTTGTATCATCAGTAATATTTGAAGACATATCCTCAAGCACTACAAGAACTCTGAAGGCAAGAGAAAGTCTCCCACGGATTTTATTTTGCTTTCACTGAGCCCTGTGTTGAAAAATGGGAAAGTTGTCCATTGGGGAACTTTACATCTTGAGGATAATCCCTTAATCTTCAGTGTTCCTTGACTGTCATGTCAAGGAATTGGATTTTTGGAAGGTATCAGATGTGGAGCGCTGTTCTTCTGGCTCTCAACGTCCATTGATCCTGATTGTACCCTTCACAGACTTGGAACAAGTCATTAACATAGAAAACCGTGTCCTTAAAAAACAACCAACAACCCAAATCCATACTCAGTAAAAAATATTGTAAATATGGATACCCATTTCTAGACACAACCCAGACAAACTCCAATCCCTCCAAGATTTTGAGAAGCATAGTATCATTTTGGTCACCAAACAAGAGAAACATCAGCATCCTGGAATTCCCTTGTCATATCTGTTCCTGGAAGTCTTCTTTGAAGGCACTCAGGCATTAGTAATGACCCATAGTCACCAGCAACAGTATTAAATTCAGTGTTGGACAAAGCTATAGTTTTTCCAATACCCTTTTTCTCTGGATAAGTTCCAGTGTTGGAAGATCTGTCTTACCGGAAGCAATAGCCAAAAATACTGAGGGCTGCTTTTACTTCAGAAGTGAGACTGTCTACCTGCTTTACTGGCATCCTGCAGGGGAAGACAGATGCTGTCTGAAAAGGTGTCTGCAGTGTATTAAACAGGATCCAGCTCAGACATTAACTGTTGCCAGTGTTTTTTTCCACAAGGAAATTAACTCAAATGTACAAAATTACACGGCCAGGCTTGCAAGGGTTGACCATTCCCTATGGATAGCTACACTTTTGGGCTTTTTCACCCTCTAGGCTATTGCTGCTCTGTTCTGCTTCTATTTTAACAGAAATGTCTTATGGGGAACACACCTATTTAGAAAGAAAATCAAGCAACATTTTCAATCTGTATCTTCTCTCTGCTGCTAATCCAAGGACAAATAAAATAAATGAGAGCTGTAACAAAATGAAGGATTTAAATGAAGATAAAGGTAGTAGAAATTTAATTTAATAGGATGAAATCCTAGTCTTTGCTTCTTAAAAGAGGGCAAGATCAAATTTTGATACCAGCAGAAATCAGGATAGTAAAGAAGTGTGCATGACAATCCCAAGTATATATCAATTCAAACCTTAAAAGACAAAATCATGAGTCCAGCACTTAATAAAAGTTCCCTCTCTGGGTTTGTTACTAATACATGTGACATTTTAATGTCAGATGGTGTTCTTAGTGTAATTATGGCAAGCAGTTTCTCCTTGAGTGATGAAAACCTTATGCTGGTTTGTGCTTCATGTACGTATTTTCAGATTACTATGAATTCCAGTTTTGGTGCATATCTCTCCATATTGATGCAGAGTATATCAGGGATCAGACTTTGAAAATAAGTAACAAATATTCATAGATAACTGTGAAAAACAAAATTAAATGTCTTAGGAAGTTATAGGTCTTTTAGAGGTCTCAAGTTTTGGGGATTTATAAATGTTTACAAAACAACAAGCCCCCTTTCCCCCCAACCAACACAAAAATCAGAACACAACAAAATAAATCCAAAAAATATCCATCAAAAGTGAAAACACCCCAACAAATAAAAAACCCCTCACAGATATACCTCTTTAGTAATGGCCTTCAGAATTTTGTGTTAGATACTCTGATGAAAATCACAAAGTATATGGAAGTGCTGAAAATCAGAGAAGTGTTATACTGCTAATGCATTCTTCTCTCATTTACACCAGGGATCAATAGGAAGGAGACCAAAAGTCATACAGAACTTGGGGAAAGGAGGGGTATTAAATTTGAAATAAATAAATTTTTAGAAGGACTAAAATCTGCCTTGGATAGTGCAAACAGATTCATCACCTGGAAGGATATTTTTCCTCAGAAAACAAAATAAAACAAAACAAAAAGCCAAGGAATGCTCAGGAAGATGGATAGATAAGTGCACATGCTGATAGAGAAGTTATAGTAGAAGTCTCGTTGCAAAATACCTTGTGCATTGGTAAGAAATGTAGTTTTATTTGGGAAACTTGGTCTCCCATGAACCTAATTCTACTTAAGCACCTTCTGTAGAAGCTGAATGGAATAATTCATCTTTCCTAGCTGACACAGTATTGGCAGTTTCAGTCCAGATGATAAAAAAATGGCAATTTTTCGTTCATGCTGCTCTCTGCAGAAATGTCATTGCAGAAACACTAAACAACTAAATATTCACAGACAGATTTTCAATGAGGTTAAGCCTCATTGATAGTTGGGATTCTAGCCCTAAGTTTTTAATTTCTTCAGGCTTCAGTATGGTTTCTTTTTATTTACTTTTTCCTAGCTCTTTCTTGCCTTTTTGTCTTTCTTTCTTTTATTTTTTTTCCCTTTCTCTCTAAGGAGGAAATAAGGGATCATATTTTTTTATTAATAAAAAGAGGAAGAGGAAAAATACCAAAAGAGCAGAATTTGTCTTTATGAAAGAAAATACTGTAGATATTTTGCCAAAAAGGACACATAGTGAAAATAGATTAGTTCATTTGAGCAGTATGTGGAAATATATATTTCCTGAAGCAGGTGCTGCGAATGAAGAGGATAGGAAGAAAAATGTCTTGTGTGGAAAGTATTCTTCAAAATGTGATTTCTCTCATCACGTGAAGAGGCAGCAAAACATTGCACCAGTGAGAGCTGTAGTGTTTCCTAGCAGGCTCTCCTTGGAATCTTCATTTGTTTAGTTATGAACACAAATCTCTTGGTTGGCAATGTTCTCTCACTTTTTTAGCCTTTCAGGGAAGAGGTGGATAGAAAGATAAGGTGGTATATTAGGAAATGAGGGGAATAGAAACAGAAAAAAAACAGGATTCCGGAGGTGGAGAAGGGCCATAACTCAGTAGCAGAAAAGATACATCTTCTGAAGAACAGTTTCTATTCAGCAGGCAATACTTCTTTGTTTATTTGTTTTTGTCATCGACTATGAATAGCAAAATAGAGGCAGGTACTGAGTTATTTGGCAAGAAAAGAGTCACATATTTTTCTAATTAATAGCTGATTTGCCAGAACATAAAAATATGGGTCAGCCAAATCAGTTCATAATCATGTATTGAATTAAAAAAAATCAACATATTTTAGCTTAGTTTTCTTCAGAGTGAGGAGATGAAATATTCTGGAAAGAAATCAATGTCCATTTTTAGAAAAAAAATAAAAGTCTGATTGCCATCACCTGGTAATCAGACCTGGGATTATCTTCCCTCTTTCTCTATCAGTAAAACCTTTCTTCTGTCAGTGCCTCGTAGGCACTGACAGACCTGTTGTAAAATGTTTGAACATCTTCTTTCAGTAACTAGGGAGAGCTAAAACCAGTCCATCTGTTTCTGTACTTACACAGGCTGGGAGAGAAATAGGCAAGAGCATTGAAACTCATCTCTCAAAATTAAGATTAACAGAACTAGCATCGTGGAGAATAGTAGTTTTGTTATCATGTTTTAATAGTTCATTAGAGTCAAAGTTTAAGCTGAGAGACTCCTAGTAGATCATGCACTCATTTGGGAAGGAGGCCAATGGATTCCAGTCCACATTTCTGTCACTAACAGGTTTTTTCCTGTGACTGCATCGTGTAAAATTCAAATATTTCTTTCATTCAGGGCTCAAGGATTTTGCCCTCTCAGATGAGTGGTCTAATGTTTGGGAGACACCTTATCATAATTTTCTTACTTACAATCCCTTTCTCTGGATGAATGACACAGAATAGCTTTAGTCTCTCCACATTAGGTTAAATAAATTTAAATGAAGGCTTAGTTTTAGTTAGACAAAGTTTTTGATGGCTCCAGGTGTATCCCATTGTAGGGTAGGAAAGACATTTTCTGGAACACCTGAGTAATGAAGGAATATGCTGCTGGATGGCAATTGAAATATTGTTAACACTTGACTGCACATAGACACCCAGAATTACAATTTCAGGTGCCAGAAAAACCCAAGTGTTTATAAGTTAGAAATCTGTATGCTCTAAGGAGCTTCAGGGTTATGCTACAGTAGAACAAAGATTTTAAGAATGAAAAGGTAGTTAAATTTAGTTATAGTGACAGACATTAATTTGAGGATTTGAATTAAAGTAGTTGGGAATTTTCATGCCACCTAAATGGACTGAAAAGAAATCCACCAACTCCTAAAGGCTTAGCTATTTTTTGCCTTAAAAAAGGCTCACAGGAGAGCAGAATATCAAGGAAGATGTGTTGATCAGAAGCCTTGGGTTCAGTAGATGCCTTCTCTAGCTTCCCTTTGTTAGGTATTTAAACAGGAATAATTAAACACTCTCTAAAAGTGAATGTGAAACTCACGTTGCTCTAGGGCAGGTTTAGATTGGATATTAGGAAATACTCCTGAACTGAAAGGATTGTCAAGCATTGGAACAAGCTGCCCAGGGAGGCGGTGAAGTCAACATCCTTTAAGGTATTTAAAAAACAGATAGATATAGCTCTTAGGGACATGGTTTTGTGGTGAACCTGGCAGTGGTGAGTTAATGGTTGGACTTGATGATCTTTTCCAGTTTTAATTAATTTATGATCCTGTATAATTTCCAAGCAGTTGGAAGAGGCAGCAACAGCAAGTAATAAAAGTGAAAGGAAATATTTGCAAGATGAAGAGGGGATTGTCAGCACGATGTTCTTCCACGTCCAAAGAATCCCTCTTCAGTGCTGTGCAGGGCTTGACGATTTCCGCATCAGCTGCAGAAAGTTTCCCTCTATATGAAAATGTCAGCAAATCTAAAATGTATGCAGAATTAGAAACCAGGTTGATGAGAACTGAAAATGTGGTTGGGCGTGGCGACAACTTCCAAATCCACTCTGCGCTCGTAAATTTTACATTGCTATTTTTAAAGGTTGTTTATGCTAACACATTTTTTTTAATTGGAACTTGACCAGATTGTGCATATTTTACGATGCCGTCACTTTCCAGAATATCATTCATAGTTTCTTTTTTTCTAACATTTACAAAATTTAATGACTTTCCTCCTATAAAAGATATAGGCATCTGCATTTTTTTGAAATACAATCAGTTTAAGCTGTTTAAAAACAGGAGGGGGGAACATCCTGCTTGATAGTTTACCAATAAAAATGAGGAAAGATATAAAAAACAACAACAGGAACAGGCACCCCCTACTTCTACCCTGAGATTTCTGCAAAACAGAATGCAGTGTTTTTCTGCTTGGAATGAAAATGCAGATATAAGAATAACAGGATAGAGAAGGCTAAAACTTTTCCAGTGAAATTGTACTTATTTTAAAAATGGTATTTCATTGATTGTTCAAAAACTCTTGTGGGGAATGGGCTATTATACAATTGTGAGAGAAATTTAAAACTCCTGGAGGACTAGGATCTCAGGATTTTCAGAACTCTGATACTTCAAGTGTGGGACAAATATTACTGTTTTTCTTCCTGCTGGTTTTCTTTCAGCAATTAGAGCACACTTTTACTTGCTCATTGGACTGATATTATACTGAATTGGTTTGGGTGACCTAGATTTTTCTTAATTAATTTATTTATTTGCATAGGGTTGAATATGAAAACTGATCCTACAGCTCAGTTTGAATCCATCCTATTTGACCTCCCTAAGGAGAGGAGAAATCACATGATCCAGTGCTCTGAGCACTGATTTGGTATAAATAAACTTCCCTGCAACCTTGAGTGGACAACTCACGTGATTCTATCAGTCATCTGTGAAATGGAGGCACTGCATTTCTACACCAGATGTGGAAATTCAGCCTAATTAACAGGGTAAAAAATACTGGATTTATTTCTTATTGTGAACTCCTCTTTAAAATCCCACTTGCACCCATATTCAAAAACAGTCACTGAAAAGCATGAAACCTTGTCTTGTTTTACTCCTTCAAAAGCATCAGATAATTTCTTTAGAGCAGTATTAGCTACTGATAGTGTATTAGACTTAAAACTTTTCAGTAAATTATTTTATCTGCCTTCATTTAAATGAGAGTCTAAGTTATCAATTTTTCTTGTATATTTTTACCACTTCTGAAGCTTAGATCAATGTGTCTATCTTTTTAAACAGCTGTCCCTTTACCCAACTGACCTTCCTACAAAGACTTTCTTTGTTCAGATGAATTTCTTATTTTTTCTTCTTCTTTTCTTCATCTTTTTTTTTTTTTTAAATGAACCTAAAGGTAATTGTGTTCATCACTGTAAGCTGAATTATAATAGCCACTTTTGAGAATAGTGCTTTGTACAATGGAGACCACTTGATGACGATCTGATACAAAAAATAAACCTAGGAGAATAGATTGACTGAGGAACAGTATCCCAGAATACACACTATAACACTTGTGAGAGAAATGGGATAATGATAATACGAAAGACAGAAGAACTCCTTTGACCTGCTGAAGTTCTACTGTGATACAGCATAACACAAATAACCTTAAAATTGTCCAGCTTTTAGTGGTGCAAGGAAGCTGAAAACTGTAAGAAGTGGAGAGAAAGATGGAGTCAACCTGACTAAGAAGGTCTGCAATGCAGAAGGCAAACAAGAAATTTTTGCCCCAAATTGGAGAATGAGATACTGGCTACTATCTTGCCTTTAGTCTCTATTTAGGAAGTTTAGAGCTTGTGCATCCTCAAAATACAGACTCTGATTTTACTTGTTCATTTGCTGCAATTCAACAGGAAATTATTCCTATACTGAGATTTTCCTATTTCAGTCCCAGGCATTAAATAAGACTAAAATTTTAACTTATGGAACCTTTCAGAAAATCAGTGGTGTTTTAGAAACACTTTTCACAGGGTTCTGCTTTGCTTTTCTACATTTCTTAATAGTTAGGAATCTTATCCACGTCTTCCCTTGAAAAAAAATCAGAAACTACTCAACTGGATATTCCCCTCAGCTGCATGGTGCAAATATGGCCCAGCAGAAGAGACCTGGAGAGGTCCTTCCAGTATCCTTCATACTAACTCTTGCTGTCATTGGGGATACAAAATGTCTGTACTCTTTAACATCACGGACTCTGAGACCCTGGCTAGGTCACTGATTTAAAACCAGACTGCATAGGCCAAGGCAGGTGCAGCCACAGTGTCTGTGTCAAGCAGTGGGAGGCAGAAGGGAAGTTACAGTCACTGTGAATCTGCCTGTGGATATAAATAAAAGAAAGAATGAACAGGATCATAAGGATAACCAGTTATCTGTTCTGTGGTGTTTGCTGTTCTTGCTATCCTTTCAGCTGCGGGGTGAAATACTGAGAACTCTAGAGATTCATCCTTTCCCCTCTTTTTTGGCTCTTCTTCTATAGTATTTAGAAACTGTTTCTTATAGTTTGGAGAATTTTCTGCCATCATTCACAATTTAATCATAAAGAACACTTCCCTTACATATACCAGTGGTCATAACAAGCACAAAAGAAATTTTTAGTATCTATAAGGTACCACTGGAAATTAATTTCCTTACAGAAAGGTTTAAAGACAGACCTTCAGGGTTTGTTTGTTTGTTTGTTTGTTTAATTTCAGTAGAAGTTGATGTTTTAACACATTTGAGAGTCTTGGCCTGAGGGGTTTTGAGCCTCTAAGCCCCCTGGACTGCCAGATGGTGACCCTGCATTCCTGGTTGAAAGGAACGTGGTCTCCAGGGCATAAGGCAGCCTTTTTGCTCAGGCACCCATACAGGTACAGTTGTGGGGTTCCTGCACACAGGTGATAAGGCAAAGTGGGCCATGCTCATAGGAAATATGCCTCAGATTCCTTTCTGAGAGCAGTGTCCCAAAGTTCAGGCAGTTATTCTGTGTTTAAGTAGTGTTATTGGATGTCACGTCTTGAACAGTTCTCAGCTCAGTCCATGATTTGCAAAGGCAGCTGGAAGAAGGCTTCAGAAAGTAAAAGAAAAGTCTGGTCTCAAAGAAAAGAAGAGTGTCCTTATGTCATGTGTCCTTGGAAATGTAACTTCTAAATTCTTCTGTGAGAGTTTATTTGTTCCCAGGCGTAGCACCACATCGTCTCTGCAGAGGGTATAACAGCAATAGAATCAGCCTTTTATATTCTCAAAGAAAGGTCAACATATGCTTTTATAAACCTTGAAAACTTTTGCACTTTCTAATAATCAAATGTGTTGAAAGAACCAATCAATTCAACGTAAACATTTCATGTGCAGCAGTATATAGTCATACAGGACAGTGCATAATGAAAAGCTCCAAAATAAAGAATGGACAAAAGTACATCCCTATTAAAAGCATAGATTTATTGACCTATCGATGTGTTTAAAAGGTCTCTGCTCTGAAACTAGGCTATATGTAAATAAGAACAATTGAAAGCAAAGGACAAATTCTCAGGAAGAATTGAAACTATATGAATCACTCAGGCTTTCTGTAGCTGGACTTACAAATTATTTTTAACCTGTGCTTGTCTCTAATCCTGAATTCTTTTGGTATATAAAAAAAAAGCCTGTTACTATAAAGGAAATTCTTACCTAAATTAAAAGACTGTGTCTTAACACTGCTGACTGGCTTATTTTTATATCATAAACATTTTAAAGGACAGGAATATAAGAATTTATGGCAGCCATTTTTTAAACACTAGGAATAAGAAACAATGCAGCATGAATATTTAAAGTGAATATTGAACAGAAATATACTCATTCCTTTAAAAAAATCACAGTCAAACCAAACTAAACAAACATAGCCAAACAAAACAACATCATAGCACTCTTATTTTTAAACTCTTTTTATTCATTCAAGTCCATAAATTTTCTTTTTCTTACAAAGTAGACAGTATACTTTACACTCAACCCTGTAGACACAAAAATAATTCCTCAAGTGTATTGTTATGATTTCTATCTCTATTCAGGAAATAGAGAAAGTATACTGGAGAAAATACTGAAGAAAATATCTATATATATACATACTTAACTCTACACGTCCATTTACAACTGACACCAACTCTTTCATGGACGTCAATGCCTCAAGGTAACTTGGGAAGCAAAACTTCAGGAAAATTAGGATGCTGCTGATTTTTCTCTGGGACATCTTTCGGTGTTCATGGCTCTGCCCTGCTTGGAAGTTCATCTTGCCCCTACTAAGCAATCACAACACCCTAACAAACTGAGTAAAAGCGAAGTACTCTCTTCCCTGAAGTGTTCCAGACTGGAAGCATTTCTTCTAATTTGAATGAAGATGCTAGCCTTTCAATGAATGGTGCAGCTGAAGTCTAGTCACACCTAGTCTTTTGCCAGTGTTCCCACAGATTTGGGAGCAGGGAAGACACCTAGAGGGGCAGACAGCAAGAGGTAATAGCACCTGAAGCCACTGAAGCAAAGACTTTCAGACCTCATCTCACAGTCTTCAAATACCATGTATACAAATAAAAACCCTACAAAAAATTTAATTAAATGGGGCAGGAAGGTGATGGAAGTAGAAGTTCCTCGATGGATTTCACACACATAACCTTTATTTTGTTATCAAATCTTCCACTGAAATTAATGAAAGTTTAGATAGCTAAATATATCTCCAAATCTGACATATAGACTAAGATGTTTCAGTGCATAAAGCAGTGGGATTAGGAAGAAATAGAAATGTACACATCATTAAAGAGTCACTGATGTTGGTGAAAAAATAGAAATTTTTAAACTGTACCCAGTGAGGATGAACAATGGCTTGGTGGTTCTAAACCTGTTCTTTGGGAAAAGACTGATATTTTGGGAAAGCCAACTTGAACATAACATATTTGAGGAGTGCCAATTTGTCCTGGTGTTTCACTTAGAGTATCTTTCCAGTGCTGTGATTCCACCAAATAAAATTTGCAGCGTTCTCAGTGGACAGAAGACAAACTTGTTAGGTCATTAAGGTTCTCATAGTAACCCAAGAGAAAAGAGAGAAAAAGTGGAGGGAGAATGGCAAAAGACATCATGCTGAGTTATTATTAAAGTTGTTCAGATGGATTAGTAAGGTATTTCAAATGGAAGGAGGAATGTATCAAATATTGTTTAACTTTCAGACAGAACATTCTGGTGAAATTAGAAAATGTGGAACAGCATTAGATTGGGGTTTGGATTTTTAGAGTGTTTTTTTATTGTTGTTGTTGTTGTTGTTGTTTTAATATATTATTAGTTACAGTTCAGCAATTTTAATTCTCTTATCAGTTGGCATCCACTTACTTGCTCACAGTCAGACATGTGCTTGCATCAAATAAAATATAAATGTCAGATGACATCACTAACATCACTGGAGGTATACCATCTTAATCAGATACCCAGAAAATACTTCTAATTCAGGCATAGCAAGAAGCCATGGAAAGGGAGGAATCACATTTTCTGAGACTCTTTCCAACCTGTTTTGAAAATAAAAAGCTTTCAGGACTCCATTCCACATTAGCTATCAAAGTACTTTCTTCCGCAATCACTTGCAGCTCAACCAAATGAGTGTCCCTATCCTTATAGCATGTCTGAAAAATTTAAATTATTGTAAAATGATGAATAATTTAAAGAGCTCATAATGAATCAAATTAATCTGTTAATGAATATGTAACATCAGAATCAGGTGACTAGTGCTTACAAGGTGGATCTCTTTTGGTCTTCCCTTTTTGGAATCTGTTTTTGCAACCTCTACTAAAGTAAGGCATAAGGTCAAATTCACTGGTACCAGAAAGGTTAAAGCCCATTGGAGAAGAAGGATGAACAAATGTTTTGATTAGGAAAACTGAGAAAAGAAAAGGAAGATAGAGCTTTTGAGCACATGAGATCTGGAGAAGAAGGATACTGGTTGGTGTAATAAAGTTGATTTCTTTTGCTACAAATCTTTACCTTTGACTACCACAAGCACAAGGATGCCATTACTCCTAAACATGTTGCCATACATTTCATACTGATAGCCATGGTAATAGTCCCCTGTTACTTTTAAAGAAAATGAACAAGAAAGTAACCTAGGAAAGCTGAATTTTAGAAATGGCTTTTCACAAAGCAATTAAGGGAAAAACCACCTTGAAAAGCCAGACATATCACCCTGTTTGATGAGCTAACTCATCCAAAAATAAGAATTTTTCCCAGAAATGCTGGGAACATAAAACTGAAGAAGGCAGCCCCAGATCCAAAGGCATTTCCAGCTCTAGAACAGCGGGTAAAGGTGCTGTGATCAAGTAACCATTTCCTGACTTTCCTACTCAGAAGGTAGACTGAATGCTGAACCATTGGTTCAGCACACTCTTTTTTTTTTGTCTGGAGTAAGGGTTCAGCGCCCCCATGTCCACTCATGTTGCTCATGCTTAATTTTAATGTGTTGTGCTGCTGTGCAGGAATCTGCTTTGCTGTATAAGTAAAGAAACTTCCACTAAAATCAGTTAATGTTGTCCCTCTTACAAATGAACACATCAGACTTTGGCTCATATAATCAAGAAAAATGCCTCTTCAAAGAGCCTTTCTGATGCTGTTTTATACACAAAGCATGGCCCCCAAATTTATGTTTACATGGTAGAAAAGAATGCCTCTGAAGATAATAGATTTTACCTTTTAAAAGAATTTGTGTTACAAAAAATGCATTTAAGTGGAAATAGATCTAACATAATACACATCTTAAAAAGCTGCCTCAAAATGTATTTACCTGAGAGAACAGCTGTTCTGGTCTCCTGAGTAAATAATTAAATGTTTTAAAAGAACTGCACATATACATATTTACCTGATAGAGTGGAACAAATACAGCCAATATTTTTTATCATACTTGGAATACATAAAAATTATTTCTGCAAGGACATGAGCCAATATGGTCCTCATGATCTTGTACACCTGCCCTGAGGGACAGCTTTAAATCTGAGGTAAAGACAAAAAAATACCATCAACCTCCCACCAGCAAAATGAAAAAAATCTGAAACAACAAAACCAAAATCAACCAACCAACCAATCAATCAACCAACCAAAACACAGCAGGAAGACCCTGGGGAAAAAAAAGAAAAAAAAGAAGTAAAAAAACCCTCAACAACACCAAGTGGAAAAAAATAAAAACAAAACACAAACAATCCAAAAACTACCAAAAAAGCCCCAAAAGCATTCTGAAGACAGAATTATTTTTCATGACAATTTTAATATCTTGGTTTTTGGGAATAATGATGAGAAATTCAGAGCTGTGCAAGTATTCTGATTTTACACTCTGAAATTAATATTCTAATTTTCATCACTGACATGTATTTTCTGCTATGTATAGACATTTTCTCAGTTTGATCCTGTAATCTAGTTGCTTTTCAGTCCAAGGAAGGTGGGAACATAAGCTGGAAAAAAATGATACGGAAAGCCTTTGTGCAGCCTGTGAGGCTTCTGGATGGTTTGGAAATGAGGAACATGACTCCAGCCTCATGGCCACAGCATTGCAGGAGGGACTGACCCAGATCTCCAGGCTGAAGCTGCAGAGGCAGTAACACAAAACCACAGCCACATGTGTATCCGTGTGTCGTGCGCGGGAGCCGTCGGTGCGGCAGCCGGAGCTGGGAAACACGCTCAGCTCCGTGGCTGCTGGTGTTCACCAACAGCTGGTTTCTGAGCAGGCTGAGCTGGAAAATGTCATCTTTTATGAATCTGCCTCCTTCACTTGGAGGATTCCAGAGGAAGACAGAAGCAGAACAAATCTCTGGTGTTAGCAACACAGAAGGCATTTCCAATACTGATGATTTGGCCTCAGGTCTGGTATCACACCTAATTTTTCAGCAGCCAGTATCAAGTCCAAGAAGAAGAATGAAAGAACAAAATAAACTTCAATTCGTATCAATTCAGTCTGTTTTGTCTCCTACATTTGTTTCACTCTTGCAATATTTTTTCCCTCATAAAAATCATTCTCTTTCCATATAAAAGGAGTTCTCTATTGCAATTATCAGGAAAGGCTTTATTTCTTATAGAGCAGCAGGGTTACACTGAATTTAACATAAAGAATAGACAGAGACTTCCAATATTAACTTTGGTCTTCCACCATCTTTAAATCTATACAGAAATTCACATGATTAATTGTAGATGTCTACAATGCAGATATCACCTTAGAGGCTCTGCATAGTCAGTGAGCATTTCTAGGATGCAATTCATCTTATACCAAAGTAGAGATTTTAAAGAGATCAGATGAATTGTGACCTGGGAGTGTCTATTGTTCCTCACCAAGTATAGTGGAAGATGAGTGAGTAGGTAAGATACTGATTTCTGTCTAGATTTAGCTGCAAGCACGCCTGTCTCTTTGCTGGCCTGTGCAGGAGCAGACTCAATAGCTGCAACTTCATCCATCAGACTGCTGTGACTCAGGTTGGACTGGAATTTGGCCTGAGTAAAGGTCATAACAAAGTCACAGCAAATGACATTTTCAGTCTAGCCACCTTTTCATTTTACAGGTGTGCACACTGCTCTAAGTAGCACGTATGAGTAAGAAAGCTTCTTTGTTTACCTAGAAAAGCATCAAGTCATTAAATCTGAAAAAGATGACAAACAGATGCAAGGGATTAATTCCAAACACGTCTGAAAGCCATTAACAATGCTATCTGAGCTTCTCTGAAGAGAAGATTGTTATTTCTGCTACATGTAACTTTTCTATTGCTTAAGTAGTCACTAACATTTTGGAAACACAAATCTGAATTTCTGTATATTTTCTCAGGTAAGATTTCTGAAATGTCCTTTTCACAAAGCCTGAGGTGATGTAATATTTTTACTATATGTGAATTAAATATCTGTATTTCTATACTGAAGAGCTCAAACTGTCTTTGGCAATGACAGGTCTGTGAGCACACTAAGGGCACCAGAACACATGTATAGGTGTAATTGTGGCGCCAGATTCCATTTGTTTCATCTATCCAGAGCAACATGCCAGGATCTTCTCAATCCTAAGGAGGAAATGTGACTGAAGAAACCATCACATTAAAAAAAAAAAGAAGTACTTTTAAGTGGCCTTATCATCCCTGAACATTTCAATTCCATAAGACAGCTAGGATATATGAAGTAGTTGCTGATAAGATCTGATGATAGAGAGCTCATATGAAAATAATAATTAAAATGCTTGAAAGAAGGGTTTCTCATTCAGTTATCTGCTTTACCCTTTATGTTCCAGCCATTAAATAGAATCTCTTATATGCAGATGGTTTCTTAGATGTTCAGAGAAAAAGGAGGCTTGAATCATGAGCAGACATGGACTATGAGTGCTTTAGCCTAATGAACCTCTCCTTGTTGATATGAGAAAGAACTGACCTGGCTTCTTTAATTATGGGAGAAGATTTGAAGCTGAGAAACTGCTCCAGCACAGATTCTGTCTCTGAAACGGATTTGGAGAGTCTTCTGGATACTGTCTGTTAAGAATTGCAGTTTTAGGTGCCTCAGTCTGGCCCAGGTCCTCAAGCGTCTGTGTCTATCTCAGGTGTCTAGCTGTCTTCAGACATTGCAGCAGTGATCTGGACACGGCCACCTCAAGAGCAGACCTCATTTGTATGTAGGACAATTCCTCTTCCCATGCTTCAGTCAGCATCTGGAAAGTGGTGACAGTAGCTCTTGCATTTTTTCCCAGGAGTGCTGAAAATAAATGTAAAAGAACTGCAGCTACAGTACCTTCCTAATTAAGCTGTTATGGAATAAGTTCTCATTTCACTTACTCTGGTGTAAACCAAAAATAAATTACAGCTACCTTAGTTTTTATCTGTAAATGTTGTCACAAGAAAATTAGTTTGGGAATCTTTATTTTAAATTCTAGCCTGTTATTTGTTTGTTTGTTTTTATAGGATTATGGTGAAAGTGTTGATTAGAGGGGAGAGACTTTATTCAAACTGAAAGACAAAGAGGAAGAGATGTTGAACTGATGAAGCATAATCACATTAATACTTTATTGCTGTATTTGTCAATATATTAGAGCAATATTTTAATGTATACATTATTAAATGTTGCTGTTAAATGTTTTATGCTGGTTTGTTCCTTTTTTTTTATTTTGACTGTGATAAATTTTGATCCGAAAGATTTTTTTTTCCTTTGGAGAAAGAAAAAACGGTATCATTACATTAAAGAGAATTTAGGAGATCTAAGTCAAACCCAGTAAATAAAAAAGGTGATATTTTTCTGCCTCTTCTTAATCTTTCCTCTTCCCACCTGCTCTCTTTGTGTGAGTTCTCCATTATTTTCTCAGAAACTGGAGGGTTTATGACTTTAAAATCTGTATTGTTGGAGGCTGAGAACTCTTTGCCTTTTATAGTATCTCTACAAAACATCTGTAAGTCCTAAGCAACAAGCAGGAATTGGTTCAAGAAGGAACTATAGATGAATCACTAAGTAATACTGTCTACAGTTTTACTTCCCAGGGGAGTGGGAAAAAAAGGAATAAAAAAGAAACATACCAACTAAACTACTGAAAATAACATTGGTAAGTTTAAACTATTGAATGGAAAGTTAGGAGAAAAAGGAAATACAGAAAGCAGGGTGATGCTTCCTCCAGAAACCAGGAAATTAAATGCAAGACTTTTGAAGTCTCTCAGTACACATAGATCTTTTATAGGAATATTGTGCCTGCTTACCACTTGAACCTTTAAAAACACCTTCCTGAAATCCTTTATCTTCTTTTCATCTAGATGTGCCATATGCATAACAGTCATGGAAGGCCTGCACACCCTTTAACAGGGAAGGAAGGAGGGAGGCAAATTGTAGATCACTGTGTAGAAAGCCAAACAAGGCACTGATTCAGGAATGGTAGTCCAAAACCTGAGGAATTATGGCTAGGAATCTAAATGCTTAGAGAAAACCTTGAGTCATTTCATGTAGGGCTGAAAAAAAAAAACCCAAACAACTAGGAGGAGAGGAAACTGAGGAGAGAATTAATCGCAGTCTACAACTTCCTTGTAAGGGCAAGAGGAGAGGCAGGCACTGATCTCTTCTCTCTGGGAACCACTGACAGGACCCAAGGGAGTGCAGTTGTGCCAGGAGAGGTTGGGGTTGGGTATCAGGGAAAGGTTCTTCTCCCAGAAGATGGCTGTGTGCTGGAACAGGCTCCCCAGAGCAGCAGTGGTCTCAGCACCAGCCTTGCAGAGTTCAAGAAGCGTTTGTTTGGACAATGCTGTCAGGCTCAGGTTGTGACTCTGGGGAAAAGTCCTGTGCAGGGTCAAGAGCTGGACTTGATGATCCTTGTGGGTGCCTTCCAACCCAGGTTGCTCTGTGATTCTGCAATTTTGCTCCTGGCTTTTCCCACTGTTCTGTTACTGTTAAGAGCACAAAGCCTCCACCCTAAGCTGGCAGTCTTGCTGCTGCCAGAGCATCCTGCTTAAGGGGGTTTGAGAAAAGCTCCCCAAGGAGCATCTCCTGAGGCATCCATGTCTTCTGTCATTATTACTGTGAGGTGACTGCCTGGAAATGGAACAAACTGCTGCTTGAACAGTGGCTGTTCAATAATCACTGAATAAATGTTTAATAAATTCTGTAAGGCCACAGATTTTAAATATACTTTTCCATCTTAGAGGAGTTATTTTTCTGTCAGAGGAGCCACCCACCCCACCTATTTCCTCCAAGCTGTTTTCTGATATCATCTAATGGAGAATTTGAGGTAATTTATTTAGAATTTCCATTCAGTTGTGTGTGTGGACCATGGATTCTTTTGAAGATATGTTGATAATTAGTCCTAAAGCAAAAGAATAAATTTCTTCCTTTTGCAAATACCAGCTGTCCCATCTCATCAATCTACAGCAGAATTTACTCATTTTTTTTCCTATAAGGCCAGGATATTTCCTCAAATCCCAGTGGAGTACTGTTTATGAATGTGGTTTTTAATTGCAATCACGTTACTAGATTGAACTGAGATCTTGGTCATCCTTGACTGATCCTTCCTTCATCATCCAGAAAATCCTTTTTCATCTTCCACCATAATTATAATATGGCATCCCTATCTACCTTAGTTCGTTTTACAATTAACTACTAATTATTGAATTCTCTCTGACACTAATATTTACCACAGCTCCATGCCTATATGTAAATTAATTTATTATTGACAGACTGACTGTAAAGTTCAACAGAATTTTTTTCTTTAGATTTTTAAATGGAAGACAATTTATATGAATTTTTTCTTTATAAATGCATAGATTCACATAATTGTGTAGAGCTGTTATTTGCATGCATGCACTCCCATACTCAGGAAGAAAGCCTTGTTTGCTGATTGGTTTTTGGTGTTCTTTGTTTTGTTTTATTGTTGTTACATTTTTTGCATACCATAAAATCTTGGAGGGGTGGGAGGATGGGTATTTGTTTTTTCCTCTCAAAGGAATCAAAATTCTCCCTATGAAAGTTTAATATTTTAGCTTAAACGAATGCATGTGTCATAAACAGTTG
>VZRX01009482.1:12807-26156 GCA_013398075.1 Notiomystis cincta | reverse complement strand
CCCCCCCACCGCTGAAAGCTGTTCTGGAATTTGTTTCTCATATCTATTTTTTTTTTTCCTCTTCCTTTTTATTATTATTATTTAAGGATCATAAAGTGTAAGTCAGGTTGCTGCATTTTCAGAGACAGATGAAGCAAAGTGCTCCACTGGGAGTACTCAGCCCCAGTGCCTTGCTGTATTACGGCATATGGAGTTGCGTCTCCAGGCGCTGACATTAGCAGTCCTGCTTCAGGTAACTCATTTAACTTTGGTGTCATTTTACAATAAATATACCATCCACCGACACAAATTAGACAGCTATTGAGATTAATTTTGAGGGACTATCGGCAACATCTTAAATCAAAAATCNTGTTCATTAAAGTTCAAATAAAATAAATTAATATAACTTTTCCATCCATTTCTTGTTGGTTATTACAGAAATGCTTATTCAAAGAATTTATTTCAAGTCCTGGTACTATTATTTGCAATAGCAGAAGAGGGAATTATGGTATTCTTACTTCTGATGCATGATATAGATTGTAATGATGGTACTTTATTGGACAAGAATACCTTCAATTGGGCAAAAAGCTCTGGCTGAATTGTGACCCATCATCCTCATCTAAGATAAAAGGTTAAATACAGGAAGAGTATATGTATGCACTAATTGCACTGTAACCAGATGTTGTGGGTGAAATTGGAGGCTGTAAATGCAGAGTATGTCATTAAGTTATGGAGAGAGATTTTTGTGCAAGATGGAGGGTTGCTGCTTTGAGAGAATGTCTGGACTGCCCAAGACATTTACTCACCAGCTCTTCTATGCTACTGTGGGTTAAGCAGCTAAACACTCCATGAAGAGCCCTTTCCCCCTTCTCCCCACAGTGGAATGGAGGAAGAGGAATGGAAGAGTAAAAGCAAAGAAGGACATAGGTCAGGATAAAAATAGCTTAATAAGTGAAGGAGTGGAAGAACAGAGAGAAAAAAACAAACCAAAAAACTTATGCAAAGGCAGTAACTCATCATCTCCCATCTCTAGACCAAAACACAGATAGTACCCAACCAGAAAATCCTCTCCTTTATTTTCGAGCATGACAATGTAGAACATGGAATCTCTCACTGGAAAGTTTGGGTTCTTTGCCTGGTTGTGGCTTCTCTCAGTATCAGTGTACCCTAAATATAATTATTTGGATGTGAGAAACAGAGAAGGCCTTGATGCTGTGTAAATATTGCTCAGCAGTAGCTAAAATATTAATCTGTTGTCAGTGTGATTTTGGTCACAAACCTCAAGCAGCACCAAACAAGCAGCTATGAAGAACATAAGCTTCAGCCCAGACAGATCCAACACATGAACATTTTCCTGCCTGCAGGGTATTTGCCATTCAGATCCTGAGCTCTACATTTACTTAGTAGCAGGCAATGCTGGGGTTCACTTTGGAGAACTTTCCTGTTTGGAAGAGACTTCCAGAAGAGTAAAGGAGATAGAGAGAGGTACCAGTTAGGCCCAGAAGATCAAATTCCCTTCACAAAACTTAATGAAGATGTGTAAACTCATCATCTTAAGCCCTCACTTGAATTATTAGTGAGTGGTGGGCAATTTTAGCACATAATACCTCTAACTTGTTTTAAGTAGCTAAACACCTCTCTTTAGCCAGATTAAGTCTAGTGAGAAAAATCTCCCAACCAGTGTGCACACCCTGTCCACCTTGAGGACTGATATATACTGGACTTGACAGTAATGGTGGTAGAGGACAAGTTTTCTTCTCCTAAAGGTTATATCTCAGTTTTCATGAAAGCTACGGGTCAATATGAGAAAAGTTTGGACTTCATCATGACACATGCACAGAGGTGGAGGACTGAAGCAGCAACAGCACTGAAGCATTTTGTTTGAATTCCAACAATCCAGACTTCAAGGCTTCTATATGCACTCACTTTGATTATATCTACACTAGTGAATTAAATTGTGCCATAGGATGTTTCCAGGTTGTTTTGAAAGTTAATATTGTTTAATTATTCAGTTATCTCATCTTGAGATTGAATAGATGATCCTCGATGCTGGAAAATTACCTCTGTGCTTGTAAACTCTACAAGATGTCCATGTTGTTGAGTTACAAGTTCATCATCCACAGCAGCACCCATGAGAGGTACCCGACACAGCTCCATGTGCTAGACATGCCAGGATTTCCCTGCTCAGTTCTGTTACACGACTGTCCAACATATGTCCATATTTATGCTCTGTTAGCATTCAGAGTTGAAGAGTTGCTCTGGTTTTACACACAAAGTCCTGTCCTGCTGTAATTTTCAGAGCCTACCTGTAGTAGACTGAGTTGAGGTTGTCACTACTCAGCTCTGTTCATGTTTAGCAGAAGAAGGAGGCAATCTGTGTCTTCATTACAGGAGAGATGTGCTTGTGATGCAGCCCACAGTCAAGGTTCTCAGATGCCCATCCCAGCCAAGTGCAGATGGTGCACTTCTTGCTTTGGAGCACAGAGAGAGATGGGAGGTGGTATTCCCCTGATTCCTCACCTTGTAGAATCAGGGGCCAGGAGATCTGAGCGTTCTGCTGAGCCCACCACTCCTGCAGTGGAGAGGTATTGATAGCTGTGAATGGTTTTGCCTTTGTAACCCAGTGCTCTCAGCAGTCACTTAAAATATAGGAAGCACAGATTCACTGGTTGCTTTACATTAAAGCAGAGACAAAAATGAAAGGTTGAAAGAATTGGTATTGTTCAGACTCAAAAAGAGAAGGCTTTGAGAAGAGCTTATTGTCACCTTCCAGTACCTGAAGGGACCCTTCAAGAAAGATGGAAAGGGATTTTTTTCAAGAGCATGTAGTGACAGGACAAGGGGGAATGGTTTCAAACTGCTTAAGAATAGGTTTAGATTGGATATTAGAAAAAAAATTCTTTCCTGTGAGGGTGCTGAGACACAGGCACAGGTCACCCAGAGGAGCTGTGACTGCCCCACCCCTGCAAGTGTTCAAGATTAGGTTGGATGGGGTTCTGAGCAACCTGGAATAGTGCAAGTTGTCCCCACCCATGACAGTGGAGTTGGAATGAGATGATCTTAAACATGCCTTGCAGGCTATTCTATGATTCAATGATTCTATGATTCTATGATTCTATGATTCTATGATTCTATGATTCTATGATTCTATGATTCTATGATTCTATGATTCTATGATTCTGTATACAGTATGTTGATCCCAAATTTAAACTGATAGTACCTTTTACTATCCACCATTTGTTTGAGAGCTTCTGAAAGTCTTGATCTTGTGGTACCAGGCACTCAACTTCTGAGAAACTTGGAATATGATGAAAAAAAATAATTTAAGTGGTCCTTGGAGGAAAAACAACTAGTTAAACAAGCAAGCAACCGAAAATCTAACCAGAAGTATTTTTCTGAATGAATTTTGTTTCTAATTTCCTGAGGGTGGTATTTTTTGTTTGTTTATTTTTGGGGCATTTGTTTATTTATTTTTGTTTTTTTTTTTTAGTGTTTGTTTGTTTGTTTGCTTTTTGGTTGGTTGGTTGGTTGGTTTATTTTCTGTCCCCCACTTGTGTTATGTGAATTTCTGTGTTATAGAATAATTTTCTTCTGAAAACTTCCAGTGCCGGACAGATTAGCAGACTGCCCTGCCTGATATCCTTCAATTTCCCCCCCTCCTTTACAAAATAGCCTATCATAGCCTCTCAACATCAGCTGCTTCACATTTACAGTACACAAGTGGGCTTTGTACTTCTAAAGTTGCCAGTCCATTTTTGTGCAAGAGCAAACCTCAGCTAATGTTTATGAATGGCTCATTCCCTGCTAGTAGGAGACTAGTATAAGATGTCTGAAACATTTTTAATGCATCTAAAGCTCTGCTTCAGGTAAGCACTGACTGGGGCTGGCCAAGTACTAAATGCCATGTGTATATTCAAGAGCTTTGCTGAATCAGGACATGATGAAGGTCCATTTACATCAGTCCTTTTAAATCAATCCTGATCTGTAACCCCTCTCCTCACTGCTATGTTTGAAGTATATTTTTCATTTGCAGACTGGATTGAGTATTGCTGTTATGATGAACAGAATAGGAAGAAGGTTGAAAGATTCATGGAATATATTTGTGATTTATTTAATGTGAAACAGATCTTGTATCTCCAGAAGTTAAAATCTAATATACTACTTAGAATTGAACTGAAATTTGGGTTGATAAAATTAGGCAAACTTCTCACCTCTTTTAATGGACCTTGCTTTGACTTAGTCCATTGATTCTTCTAGATCTAGCCCCATAGTGATTCTTTCTCTTTTTCTTTATATTTTCTTTACATGTTAGGCTGCCACTTTCCTCAGTGCAAGGTAAATATGGTTTCAGATGCAAAATATGCTATTTACGCTTCAGTCATGATTTTCATTCTTTGTATATACTTGCTTCTTGCATAAACACCCATAACAAAATGGGGATGAAGAATCAGATCAAAAGAATGCCTGATATAATAAAGCTAAGGGTGGGGTCATGCTGAAGCTTATGCTGTATAGAACCAGAGCTGAAATTTAGAAGTATTTGAAATTCAGATACAGCTAAAATCCCCTAAGTGGTTGTGGCTCCTTCAGTAAACTGTATTCAAAGTGAAATTATCTCCTTTTCCCTGACCTGACTATTAAGCTATCGTCTCAGCACAGTCACTGTAGAATTTTCTAAAATTAATGGATTTATTAGTGATTCCTGAGTCTGTACGGTTGGTTTTAGCTGAAGGTACAATATTGTCTTTTATTCTCAATTTTTCCTGCATTCCTACAGCTCTTTAACATTTACAGAAATGTTACATTAGAAAAAAAGAATAGCCCCATCTCTGTCCCAGATTTATATAGGCTACACATGGTGTAATACCACTCTGAAGTACTATTTCTTAACAATTACATAATTAAAGCAATTAAGAAGTTATCTAAATAACCAATGAGGAATATTAACAAGGAAGATTCTCTGCACAAGAAACTAATCTTCTGAATGAACTCTCAGATAAACATGAACTGGGAAATAGGAGAACAAAAGATGTTGTGATTTATTAAGGGTCATAGAGCAGGTTATAGTAGAGCCATAAATATAATCCAGATCTTCTAATTCCCATTCCAGTGTTCTGTGATTTACATCAAAAGTGTATCACACTGTAAACTGACTGCATGGGATTGTTCTGCTCAGACAGTAATGGCAAGTATGGCAATTAATATGATTATTACTGTATGTTGGAAAATTAAATAAAAAATGACCACTCTATTCTAAGCAGGGGCTCAGCTTGCAGAGTGAAGATTTGTTGGGATGTCTGTATGTATCTGATGACTTTAAAATGCTCCATTCACAAAGGACTACATTCCCTTCTGGATAAGTATGGAGTTAAATGTCAGGTGGCCTTGACCCAGTGTGGACAGTTGAATGAAGTCTTGTTTCTGTACACAGTAATATCAAGCATCACCAGAAATGCAGAAACTCAGTTTGTCGATGTTCTTTCCCAGCTGCTTTGAGTAAATCTGCAGTCAGTAAGGGGATCATTCAAACACAAATGTCAAGAGGGTAAACAAGTACATATATTCTCAATATTGTGATTTGTCTTGGGAGAGCAGCATGGAGCTTTGGTTGTGGGGGTCCCATTGCTACCTTCCTCTAAGATGTAGTCAGTATTCCTGAAGAGGAAAATCTCACCACGAGAGGGGAGACTTGTACTCTCACCTTTAACATTTTCTCATGTATGAGCAAATTCAAGAATAACTAAAGACCAAATAGGAGAACAAAGGAAAATGAGGATCACTTTAGTTTCTTTCTAGAAGGAAGTTTCTTATGTGTATGTTCCTTCAGTTGCAACTTTAAAAAATATATTTTATTTTATCACTCCCCAGTGAAAATGAATCGTGATAGAACACAGGGCTCTTTGTGGCCTCCTGACTATAAATTCATGTTTTATGTTTATATATACACTAACATTTTTTAATTTCTACTCACATCTCCAATGTTCTGAATTGTATAAATAGTTGAAATAGGAAGAAGTGGAAAAAAGTGTTGTCACTGTTATCTATAATTCAAAAGTTGGATACTGTGTGGACACAAGAAAGTTATCAGTTTGTACCTCTTCTAGAAGTCTGTGCTTTATTCTCCACAAACGCTCAAATATTTGAGCTGCTGCATAAAATCAGCTTTGAATGAGCCCTTTTCAACAACTATAGAGACTTCTAAGATACAGTCCTGCATTAAGGAAGATAGGTAATGAGTAAGGTTCAAATCACAGGAAAAAATAAGATTCAAGGAAGTCATTTAACAGGTGTCTTCTTTGTGAATATCATGCTGAGATATACTTCTCTCAAGGCACTTCTTAGGAGCATAAACACCTGATTTATGATTGTGGATTCTATTCCAGAAGTTATTAAAAAAAATGTTCTGTACAGCTACTCAGAACACAGAGGTTACAAAGTCCTTTTTAGATATCAGTTTATAAATGTGTGAATAAAAGATGCCATAAAAAAAAATCTATCACTAATAGAAATTTTTATTTTTTTATCTTATTTTTATCATATTTCATTTTTTTGGTATGATGGTACTGTCTCCATTTCTTAGTCAAACTCTTGTGCTCAAACAATTATTCTGAAACTTATTTCCCTGCTGTAACTTAGTTCACCTTTCAGCCTGTCTGATTTATCAGAACAAAACTTAAGCTTGTAACTAAGATTTCCACTTAACTGAGACTCTTTGTAGCAGGGAAAAAACCCTCTATTATTATCTATTCTACACTGTTCATGGATACAGGCACTTGTAAAGACTGATTTTACTAAAGTGCAGTGAATATGTGCATCCATTTTGTCTGTTAAAAATGAGAACAGAAAATGTTGACATTTACATGCAAAATCCTTCCCCATAAAAACAGTGCAATACACTTTAAACTCTTCACTATTCCATCAAAAATACACACAGATTCATGGATTTTTAAGTCAAAAGTACTCACAGAAAAAATTAGGCTTGAAGCAACCTTTGAAGACTATCCAAACATGCTGAACACAGAAAGATGCAAATCTCAATCATGTTGCTCAGTTTGTTTTTCATACAAGATTTGAAGCTGTCCAAGGATGAAGACCTTTCTCATCTCTCTTAGCAACCTGTTCCAGCACTTAACAATTTTTTATTATTATGTTGGTTATTGTTCCCTTTTGCACAATGATAAATTCTCCTGCCACATATTAGAGCTACAGCCTCCTGTTCATTCTGTGTATATCTCTGAGAGTAGTCAGGTTCTATCACCTCTATCATGGTGTATATGGAGGCTGAAATAATACTTATCCTTCTCTTTTCCAGAATAATATATCTGTGATACATTCCAGCTTTCTCTGTTGGTCATCCTCTCCCAAACTCACTGCTTGTTTTTGTTGTTTGGATTTTCTTCTACTTGAAGGACAAAACTGGACACGAGACTCTGTATGACCTCATATGATTCTGGCATATGAGTGTGCCAGATAGAGGGTCATAGTCACTTTCTAAAACATGCTGGTTACAGTTTTGTTGATGAGGATCAGCCTTTGGCTGTCCTGGGTTGTCAAGCTGACACATGACTACCTGGTGCCAGCAAAAGTCTTGGCCCTTTCCTGCAGAGCTGACACATAGCCTTCTTCCAGCCTGTACTGGTATTTTCCTTTCATGAGGGCTTGGTGTATCCCATAATTCAGACTGCTGACAAAGGTGTTAAACCACAAGTACTGATCCCAGGGAAGCTCCTCATTAACCATCTGTCTTTCTGACTTGACAGAAGCACAGAATCATTACAGTTGGAAGGCACCTCTGGAAATCAGGCTGTCCAGCCACTCTGCCAAGACAAGGTCACCTGGAGCAGGTAACAGGAACACATCCAGGTGGTTTTGGATGTCTCCAGAGAGGGAGAGTCCACACCCTCCCTGGGAAGCTGTTTCAGTGCTCTGCTGTCTTCAACATAAAGAAGCTCTTCCTCATATTGAGGGGAAACTTATTGTGTTTCAGTTTATGGCCAATGCTCCCTGTCCTGTCACAGAGAACAACTGACAGGAGTTTGGCACCATCTTCTTGTCACACTCCCTTGAGATATTTTTACACATTAATGAGATCTCCTCTCAGACTTTTCTTATCTGGAACAAAGAGGCCCAACTCCTGCAGTCTTTCCTCTGAAAAATGATGCTCCAGACCCCAAATCATCTTTGTGACCTCCTCTGGACCTGCCCCAGTAGCTCCTTGCTTTTCTTGTGCTGAGCAGCCCAGAATGGGACACAGGACTCCAGATGTGCCTCACCAGGGCGGAGCAGAGGGGCAGGATCACCTCCCTCAGCCTGCTGGCCACACTTTTCCTGATGCACCCCAGGATACCACTGACCCTCCTGGCTGCAAGGTCACACTGCTGGCTGATGGCCAACTTGTCACCCCCCAAATCTCCCAGGTCCTTCTTCACAGAGCTGCTCTCTGGTAGGCCAGCCCTCCTCCTCTACTGGTGCTTGTGGTTATTCCTCCCCAGGTGCAGGACTCTGCACTATCCTTTGTTAAACCCCATTAGGTTTCTCTACACCCAACTCTCCAGTCTATCAAGTCAAGGAAACCTGGAATTACCCTTTGCCAATAGAAACTGAGGCAAAAATTGAGCATCTAAGCTTTTCCTGTAGTCTTTAGCACAATGACTCCTGTCCTTTCAGCAGCAACCCCGTGTTAACCTTGGTCTTCCTCTTGCTGAAAGTATTCTTTTCTCTTACTAAGTGTTGCCCTTGACATTCCTCACCAGTTTTTGCTCCAGCTGGGATATGGCCTTCTTAATTCAATCCTTGGATGCCTGGACAGTGTTTCACTGTTATTATTACTCACAGTTCCACATCGAGCTAGCCTGGCCCCTGGCCATGCCAGCCTGTTTTGTGTAGATCAAGATGGATCATTCTGGTGCTTTGAGGAGGCTGTCCTTGAAGATTTTGTCTTCCAGGACAGACTTCAAGCTTTCACACATGCCAACTGCCTAAACCTACTCTCCTGATACACAGGATCTTTACTTTCCTTTTTTCCCCCCTTCAATGCAAACTCATGGTCATCAAGGCAGAGGCTACAAGTCTCAGATTTCTGTTCAGTTCTGCTTTATCTGAATAGTGAATCCAACAACAACATCTCTCTAACTTGGAAATTCACCATCTTCAACAAAAAATAATGACAGCAACCCAGCTTAATCTTCTGTGTAGCACCAGTCAGACAATTTCATGCTTGACTCTAAGGTTGAGCCTAGTAGCTTGTCTTTGATTAGAACATCTTTTCCAGAAAAAAATTCAGTATTGAACTGAGGACCAAAAAATGGGGAATAGGCCAGCTTTGTGCGTAGTTTTCCTTCTTCATTAAAACCATGTACTTATTTTTTATTTTAATTCACCTGATTTCACCTTTCAGATTTGGTTTATCTAGCCTTTTCTGTTTAAGTGAAGGAATCCTTTGGTATTTTTTTTCTTATATAAAGGCACCTACATAGAAAAATCATGATACTGTGGTAAAAATAGATGATCAAGTTTTCATATTGAGAGAACATCTTTTAATATTTTCTGCTTTCTGGAAGTTGGAAGTGTAGAAAGTTTCAATAAGAAGAAAGAGCAGTGACTTCTGATATATCTAAAACTTTGTCTAAAAGCTTGAGCTAGTCCATTCAGGTATTCACTGAGGCAATTCACTCATTCCTTGGTTCTATTGTATATGTAATAAGCATTACTGTGGGCCTCAGGTAAGACTTGAGCTGGAAAGTAATAGTATAACCTTATCAGAAGCAAAGAGTGTAGCTTCTGAAACAATGACTTTTACATAGTGAGTATGATAAATGAAAGCATTTTCCTCTTGTTTAAGAAACTAGTTTTTTATGAGTTTATTGTAGGATATTTAAAAGGATGGAGAAATCCTTTATTTGAGTTTGTAAATTTTACTGGCACTAGTGTTTCCATCTTCCTTTTTTTAATCCTGGGATTTATTGCTTTTTTATTTCAAAGCAATAAGAACTTGAGAGAAAATTCTCAGCACAATGTGTTAGACTTTTCTGCTCAGGTGCAGAAGGGATTTTTAGTTTTCCACTTCTCCAGTTTGGCTGACATGTTAAAACTATCTCTTTTTGTGTCTCTGCTAGTAGTCATTTAAACAAGGAATTTTAAATTTCATCATTTTGAAGGGGTTTTGGCAGGTTTGGTTGTGGTTGTTTTTTTCCCCATAAGGATCTCTATACATTCCTTTGATTTAGGATTTATGAAATTAATTTAGCTACAGGCTTTTTAAACATTCCTTTCTTATTCCTTATTCAGTTTATCTTTGTGCAGTTCTTTCCTGCATTTAAGAAGCCTCTTCAGTTTTTATGAACAAAATTGTTATTTTTTAAAGCAACTTTCAGCTTTGGAGTTCAATATATTAAAACATTCTCAGAATGATGGATGGCAATTTTCAGAGTGCAATTAATCTGCAATTCCAACTGATTTCATGATGTTATTGTCACACTTTAAAGAGTCACTGAATACTTCTAAAACTATCCATTTTTCTTTTACTTAATAATGTGAACATCGACTATGAATTTTCAATGCTGGTTTTTCTTTTTTTTTTTCACTTACACATAGTAAAAGAAGAAAGGTCAGTTTAATTTCCTGAGCTTGTTTTATTCAAATTTATCTGTTAGTTTCTTGAGTACAGAGCTTAGCATAGTGAAGTTTCCTGTGCAGGAAAACCAGGTAAAACTGATGGAGCAGAACAGAAGAATTTGAGCAGTCCTACTGAAAGATGATGCTGCCTCTGAAGCCTTGTCTGGGGCTTTTTGCCATCAGTGGGCAGCTCTGTTTGAAAGACAAGAGACTGTGATTCAATTCAAGAAATCCAGAGTGGGATCCTCTACAAACAGCAGTGGGTGGGAGTATCACTTACATCTGGAGTGTGCTACCAGCATGTATATTAAGCATAGACAGAGAAAATAAAAGTGTGCATTTCAGGTTCTGTCATTTCACTTTCCAGTTCTCCCACAGGAACTCTGATAAATTCACAGCACTACAAGTCATTAATGACCTAAACCGAAGTATGTTCAATGAAATTAAACAGAACTGAAAGGAAAATGTGTTGTCCAGAGTCCCTGTAGCATCATGAGTAAGACAGGCATTTCTGTGAGGTCACACATCCATTTTCAAAGTGGCATGGCAAGTATAGGGTAAAATCTTATATAAAACCTCTTTTCAATATCTGCAGATGGAATTAAAATGATTATGTTAAAAGAAATATCAAACAATTGTTTTCTTATCCTCCATAAACTTTTGTTATATTTTGCTTATTGTTTTATGGACTGAAGGAACCCTTTTACTCCCAGGGAACTAAAAAAATCATCAATTGTCATGAGCACCAGCAGGCCTGAAAGAATGTTTCCTCATTTGACCCAGTCCACATCCCATGGAGCATTTCTTTATGAAAATACAGCTGTAACATACTGAGATTTTTTATCCTTTTCCTGGTGCATATCCTTTTATACAGCACCTGCAAATGGGTGCTGATTATGTTGGACAGAAGGACACGATATTCTCTTAAAAAGCAGCAATGAATTGGTCACCTGAATTTTCAACTGTCACAAACAAGTTTCTGCAGCTACCACAGAATAGTCCTCAGTTTTATTGCAGCTGTGAAAAACATTATGTTGGCAAGACCTCTCTGCTTCAAACACTTAACTTTACTTTGTCACTTAAATTATCCATCAAAAGTCACATTTTCTAATGAGCGCCCTTTGATGTCTTTTTCTTCTTAAACTTGAGTATTTCAGCATGTCAAGGTGACTTCAAGGAGGAAATGCACTTAAATTATTGTTCATTTGAAGGGCTTTTCTTGTGGACAGCATGATTATCTCATCTTGTCAGGGAGGTGGCCAGGGGTTAGCTTTTGTTCTATCTTTGTCCTTTTTTCCTCCATCTCCAGTTTCTTACTCATTCTCTGCCAGAATACAAATCAAGGCAATCATGTGTGTTGGATAAAATGTCCATCATCTTTCTGGTGTGCATCTCTATCAAGCTACAGTAAAGTAGAGCTCTTTGTAACATTGACACAAATGCGGTATTGGTACAATCAAACTGTGCCAGTGAATAATGTGAGTATATGTGTTTATCAATTCCCACATTAGGGTGAGAAAAAATGGAACCTGTTAGGCAACAGAGAAAAGGAACACAATCCAGGTTTTCTAATCCAGACACTGACCTGCTTTATTTAGATACAAGTATCCATGATAGAGTCAAGTGCTTTGGATGCTCATTTAAGACCTCAAAAATGAGTATTTTACTCTGTTAGTCATAGGTCTAATTTTATTTTGAGCAAGTCATTCAGGTCCTTTTACTGACTTTATGAAAATGTTAATTTCCCAGTAATTTCACTAATATAGGTATTTTGTATTTTATGACCTAGTTCTGTATGTTAATCTGGTATTTCTATTCAACCATATGGGATTTAAATTGATATACAGACATTTGTTGATAAATACAAAACAAAGGCAGATAATAAGACAAAACGCTAAGCAAGTAAGCTAAATTGCCATGTAATTCTGTATTTCTTATCTCAAGGCAGGCATAGACTAAATTCCTGAATTCTGAAGATTCAGTTCCTGCTGTCAAGTCCCAAGTTAAGGATCCTCAATACCTTGCTGGAGCCTCCAGTGTTTATAAAACTGTATCCTATTCAAATGGAAAAGTGAATCAGGGAGAAACAGCTGCACTTTATATGACTAGATTATTTTTTTTCCAAAGTCTTCTACAGGGGAGGTTCTTCCAACCATTTTCACTACTACAGAATCAACAAGGAAAATACTCTCTATTATAAAATACATTGAAAGTAGAAACAAGAAAATAAAGCCACTCATATGACAGAAGCAAGTTAGATAACTGGTGGAATATTCTGGAAAACAATCATCTTGAGGAAAGGTTGGAAAAGACTGAATTTCAGTTTGGGAAAAGTGGCTGAGGCAGATGGGTTTAGGAAAGGGGTTTGAAACACAGGGCAAAGACTCTCTCACCTTACCAGCCACCATTTTGCTAGAAATTGTTCCTCCAGCTTCCAGTTAAATGAACAGATCCTGATACAGGCTTGGCATTAATATGATTGTCTGACTAAAAAAACAAATTCACGTCTGGAAAAGAAATAAAAGGAAAACTATCTTCTGAACTCAAAAAGCAATAAACTTTATATTAAAAAACTGAAACTTTATTTCAAATTCCAAGAGGATTGAGGGGCTTTATGTATATATATTTTTTTTTTCTTTCTGACATGACTTTGTAGTTAAAAAGGTCATACTTATTTCACCTGCTCACTAATGGCTCTGTGGCAGTAACTATAATTGATTGTAAGGTGGATTTTTTTTTTTTTTTTTTTTTTTTTT
>VZRX01009481.1:0-45306 GCA_013398075.1 Notiomystis cincta | reverse complement strand
CCTCCCTCCCCGCGGCCTCGAGTCGCGCCAGTGATGGAGAGAGCGTCACCGTCTCCTAGCAGCGCTCCTAGCAACGCTCCTAGCAACCGGGCAGCATCTGCTCCCGCTGGACCAATCCGCGCGGGGAACATCTGGGCACCCACCTCCGCGGGCTGCGGCCGGGAGGTGATGCGCTCCTCAGTGGCTGCAGGGACCCGCAGGAGCTGCCACCACCGCCGCCACCACCTCCAGCAGCAGCAGCAGCACCGCCGCCACCTCCTCCAGGAGCAGCGAGGGAAGGACGGAGCAGCCCTCCCTCTGGAGCCGGGGCTCGCTGGGTGAGTGCCACTGAGCCGGCGGTGGCCGGGGACAGCGAGCTGAGGGGTTGCCCGTGGTAGCAAAGCGGTGTGGGGCTTTGCTGGTGGGATCCGCTCCAAAGGGTTTAGCAGGTGGCCGTGGTTTTGTGGAGGAAGTTTTGTGTTTGTTTGGGAGCTCTCGTGGCTTTGCTGCAGCGCGGGAGAGGGAAGAGCTGAGAGGGAGGCTCCGCGCGTCCCGCAGTGCCACGGGCAGAGGTGCTGCTGCTCTGCCGGACTCTACCAAAGGTCATTTCGATCAGAGCCCTCTTTTTACGGTCAGAGCTGAACTCTGGAAAGTAACCATAGCTCCTCTTTCCATCTCCTGTTAATGCTGTCATCTTCTGGGATGACACAACTGTCTAAATATAGTTGTCTTATAGCTGTGAAGCATGAGTACACATACGAGCTCTCTTTTCCTTTCTCTCTTGCAGGATTTAGGCACGTCTAATTTCGTTCATGCACTCAAAAAGTGTGAGTGTCTCTGGCACACACATGTAAAAGTGCAGAGTTTGGGTATACACACGTTTCTGTGATTGTTTTCCCCTGTGAACGTGGGAGATATTCTTACTACAGAGTGCAAAATACTTCACCCAGAAGGCAAGGCATCAGCCTGGAAAATGTAGTGTATGTCAGGCAAACTCTGAAATGTACACCCAGTTAAAGAGAAACGGGAATCCGAGTTTCCCCAGACCTGCACTGCTCTGCAGGCAGTGTGAGTGTGTATGATAGAAAATTAATGCTGCTACTTAAAATAATGGCGTGGTTTTAATAGTAGCCCTTTAGCTTTCCTCTGAGGTTGACAAGAATTAATGGAGAAAATAATGTGCCATTTTAAGAGGTGGTTGGGGCAGAATTAATGTTCTAGCTCCAGAAACATCCGGATATTTAGAGGAGCAAGCTGTATTTTTGCAGCATTTGCTCTGAGCAGATTATAGCTACACCACTGAGAGACTGAAATGTTTTTTTTCTTAATGTTTTATCTACTTTCCTGACGTGTGAAAGGGATTCCAGGAAGCAAGGTCAAAGTTAGAGAATTGGGTGTAACATCAGAACTCTTATTTATCCCTGTTACTAAGCCCTGCAGGGATGCTGAAATAGCACTTTCTCCTCCTGTGGTCCAGCTGCTCGCAGTGTTTGTCCTGGTTTTGCCACCTGAGCCATGCGTGTTTCTCCTTGATCCACCACGGCAGGTGACCGTTCAGCAGTGCCGTGCTGCCAGAAATGCTCGCTGAGCCCGTGCGAGGGGGAAATCTTACCAGAACTGCTGCGATTATCCCAGAAAGACCCTTTGCAGACTGACTCCGCATCCTCAGGTAAATAACAAGTTTGCAAACTTCAGCTGGCTGGGCGGCGTGGAGGGATTTACCGGGGTTAATGTTGAAGGGGGGGGGTGAACCTGGAATTATTACTTTATTTTTCTGATGAAAGCAGTGGGGCTGTAAGGAGCGAGACAGGGATAGCCACTCTGCCATTAAGTCTCATGCCTTCGTGCCCTCACGAGAGCTATTCAGATGCTTGTGCCTTGTACACATGTGTGCCCAGGGAGGATCTGCAATTAGGGAGATCTGCAGAGCAATCAGCAAGCTAAAAGGCAGTTCTAAAGTGCAAAGCCAGAGGACAAGAGTGCGGCTGGGGGTCCCCACGTTCCCGTGAGTCAGTGAAAGGGGGCTTGCTCTGGCTGATAAGGCTCGATGTGCTAGCAGGGCTGCCATCGATTGGCAGCCGTGTGAAATCCTGGGGCTGGCATGTGTTTTCGATCCACATGTTCTGGTAGCTTTGCATTATCAGCTGGGAATCCCACAGCGGGACCAGCTGCTTATGCTGCTCTAGGAGAGGAGAAAAGCAGCGGCAGAGCGCGTGAAACCAGGGGCAGGTTTCAGCTGAGCACCCCCTAATCGCGGGTGCTCTGAAGGTTAGGGACGGGGGAGTTTGTCACCGCAGTTTGACAGCACTCGCAAGGACAGGATGACACGTCCTGCCGTGTCAAACTCCCGCTGATAATAAAGGCCACTTTCTGTGCGCTCGGAAGCCTCAGGTTTTGTATTTGAGCACGCAAGGGATGCTCAGCAATGGTCTCCGTCTCAGCCAGCTTTAGCTCGCGTATCGATCACTCCTTTAGGCTGCGATAGGAACCCTGCAGGGCAGCGGCACATTTGAGTCACCACCTCCGTGCGCAGCTCGGCTCGGCCAGCCGGCTCCGTGCTCACCCCCTGCAGATGTCTGCATCAACAACCAAACAGTATCGACTCGGACGAGCCCGTTCACTGCAGCACTGAGCAGGCAGGGAGGAATTTTCTTCCCGAGGAAAGGTAGGGGAGGTGCAGGCAGGAGCAGGCAGGTGTGGGGATGCTCCCAAGGGCTCACGTACAAGTTCTGGGACAGGGCTGCTGGGCCGAGCCGGGGCTTGCAGACCGCTCTCTGTTGCCCGAGATGCAAAAGCACAAGCTCAGGTGTTTGGTTGTTGTTTTTTTTTTCCCCTGGCCATTCAATCATTTGTTAAACTCCGTCTTAGCTCCTGTCTCGGCTAGGCTGTAGCCCCGTGGAAATCGCCCGGCATTAATTCATGCTCAAGAGGGGCTGCTGTCACTGGGGCGATGCAGGAATGCAGGTGAAGTGACTTCGTTGCAATTTGCAGTTCAAATGGGAAGTTGCCATGATATAAATCTATTTCCAATCCAATTTAGATAAGACAGCCCTCTGTCCAAACATGCCTAATAACTCTGCGAGTACCACACCACAGAGCACCCTAATTATTCCTGGAGAAATAAACAGGAACGGACACATTTTGCTCTTTTGAAAGCACAATTAAAGCCCTTGCGAAGCTGAGTCTAAGAGCTCCAAGCCTGAGACAGAGGCGTCTATTCCCTCACTGCCGCGCATGGGATTTATATTCCAAACTTCCATTAGCGCTAATGGCAGCTCCAGCCGCCGTGCCCCGATGTGCCGCGCATTCCGAGCAGGCTCGCACCGGCGGGGTGTAAACACCGGGCAGCGGCAGCGGCAGCGCCCGCCCTGGGGCTGCCGAGCGCCGGCAGCACCGCCCGCGGGGGCGAATCGCACCGAGCCCTTGGGGAGCAGCAGAGGGCTCGCGGCTGGGCGCTGCCGGGATGCTGAATGCGCTTTCCCGGCGCTCCTCCAGGCTGGAAGGACAAACCTCAGGCTCAGGACTCAGCGCTGCGCTGGTTGGTCCCCGTGGGGAGATTTGGCCCCGTGCCTTGCCTGGTGGTGTAGCGCTGAAGAAAACGTAATGTGATTAAGATGTATCTGTCTCTGAGCTTGAGTGAGGCAGAGGCAGTGACTCATACCACCTTGCTGGAGCTGTCAAAACACTTGGCTCGCGAGAATAGCCTTCTACACAAAAAGCTCTGATTCAATATGTTTATATTTAAACAAAACACTAAGGGTCTGATTCACTGCGGCATTACTACAGCCTTGGATGGCTGTAACCCCTGCCAAGCAGCTCCCAGGCATGCACGGAGCCATCGAGTGCTGACTTCCAATAAGTGTTGGAGGTCTTTGTTGGTCTTTGTGAGCCTCCTGCATGGAGAGGGGTCCCTCGAGGGCTTCAGCATCGGTGCTGGTGTTGAGGGCACAGTGCAAGGTCATAGTTCATGCTCTTGTTCCCCTGAACCTGCAGACAGAGGTGTGGGCACCACCAGCAGCCACGAAAGAGGGTGGTGATGAAATGGGTGGTGGTAGGATGGCAGCTGCACTGAGCAGAAGAACAGACTCTGAGCTTCTCTTGAGCAGCCCTGGGATGGGGCTTGAGTGCCTTCAGCTCACTTTCTCACCCTGCAGGTGTGCAGGCAGCACCCCTTCCCTCCCGGGGAGCTGAGCCACCTGTGACAGCCTGTGGGAGCTGCCGAGCTGGGGAAGTGGTGGCTCCCAGCTCTGCAGATTTGGAACTGCTGGGATTTGCTAACAGACGGTGTGGAGTTGAGCAGCTTGGGGCTACTTTGCTTCTAGACTGTAGTCTTTCATTTAAAACTGGGAACACATTTAAAGCCAAACTTACAGCCTAGAGATGCTCTTGGTGTTTGTTTGGTCGTTGTTTCCCTTCCTTGCTCCTAAACAAAGTTGTGGGTCTTGGTGTGAGAGGGTTGTGACAACTTTGCTGCTTTAAGGGCTGATGTAAGGTCTTTAGGAATTTAAATTCAGCCAGCCAAGGGTATGTCCCAGGCTGATGCTGAACATAACCCCAGAAAGGGGATGCCAGTTGGGGGTGCTCAGTGAACCCACTGGCAGGATGGTCATATGTGTCCCTCAGCAAAATACAATTTTTCTGTCTGCTCCTGCCAGCCAGCACCAGCCCCCAGCCTGTGGCATGTGCAAAACCACAGCCCTCCTTCCCTCCCAGCCACGGGCTACCAGTGCTCCTTCCCTTGTCCTGGCTCCCTGACGTCTCCAGGACTGCCTGCACTCAGGAGATGCTGAATTTCACACTGCCACTCTCCATCTCTGGGGCAGGGAGCGGAATTACCATGGCCTGGAGCAGCAAGGGAGAGTTTTGTAGGGAGCTGGTGCAGCTGCAGGACTGAGCTGAGATGCTTTGCATGCTGTGGTTGTCTGTGCTGCCCCTGTACTCAGGCTGATTTTCTGCTTCCACTGCACACAGACAGTGATAGGGCTGTGCTTCCAGCCTCTTCCTTGAAAAACACTAGGGAGCGTGTTTTAGCATTCAGAGGTTTGGTTTGATGGAAGGGATCTACCTGTGAGCTGGGTTTGGCTCCTCTCCCAGCCCTGACAGCCTGGGTGGCTATGGGAATGTCACTTATCTGTCTGTACCTTTGTCTTCCTCAGAGTAGTGTGAGGAAAACTGTAATGTTCTCCCATCCCATGGCACTGGGAGATGAATGCATTTGTTGTTGTTGTGCTCAGATAACATAGCAGTGGGGTTTCCACCTAGGAGAACATGATATCAGAGTAATTAAACATCCAGGCTGCCCAGGCTCTGGTGTAACTCAAATACTGGAATAAAACCTGCAAGTGGAGAAGGTTGCTACATATGAATTTAAACCAGTGTTTGCAGCTACTCAGTGCCAATGGGGTGGTGAAGACCACAGCCCTGCCCTTGCCCTTGAGAGCTGAGGTGGGTGCTGGGAGCATCTCTGGCGTGTGTGATGGTCCAGGGTGACTAGAACCCTGTAGTAGCCCCTGACAGCCTTGGCAGTGTTGTCCCACTGTAAGAGCAATAGTCCCTCTCCTGGAGAAAAGCTGCTCTGAAGTGCAATCCATGTCCTGATGGGTCCCAGAGCAGAGCTCAGGGATCTCATCTCCAAAGGGGGTGTTAATCCCCCAGTCAGTTTCTGCACAGATTTGTAGCACCCCTTATGAGAAACCTCCATCCTCACAGACTTGAAATTCAGTGAGAAAACACGGGAATCCTCTCTTTGAGGAGATTTCTTCTTCAGCCCCTTCTTGTGGGTTTTTGACACAGAAGAAGGAAGGGAGAGCTCATTGCTCCTTCCTGCCAGTGAAGAAGAGATGCTGTCAGTCCCTGGGATGGTTGTGTGGGAATCTTATCACTCCCAGCAGCAGCTGAGACTCTAGAAGCTCCTCATGCCCCATGAGAGGACCCTTCCAGCAACATGACGTCTGTGTTCTGGCTCTGCAATACATTTTGGCTTTTCTGCTGTGTCAGGGAAGCTGTCCAGAACCAAATCCTTTATTTCCTCAGAAAATCTAAGTTGCAGGTGCTCCCATAAGGAGATCCCAATTTGGGGGAAAAAAATATTTCCTGTAGGACCTGACTTTGAGTTAATCTGTGAAGTGACTCTGGATACTTTCTTTCCCTGAATTGCCTTTAGAAATCAGTAAAATAAAGTTTGGGCTTTTTATTTTATTCTTTAAAAGGGGAATCTAATAGCAAATAACAGAAATTTCTTATAAAATGGAGAGTTTGGGAGCAGGTGGTGCCTCCCAGAGATGCACATGGCTCCTTGTACTGTGAAGTGAACAGCCAAGCCAAGCCAAGCCCAGTCCTGGCTCTCGCAGGGACCCAGTGCTCACCGGGCTGAGTACCACTGTAATTATGGACCTCATTAAGATGCTGAATTAGCACCAAGTCACCTTTCCAGGGAGATGAGCAAGCTCAGAGCAGGCAGCCAGGCCTGGCTGCAGGTGTTGAGTGCCCTGGTCCTCTGCAGGGCTCCGCTCTTGAGGAGGCTTTTTGTCACAGGACAAAAGCCCAATAATTCCTTCTCTTATCCCAAAAGCGGAGCCTCTATCCTCTATGCCCTTAAAAACTGAAGCCACCCGGAGAACAAACGACTCCATCACCCTCCCGCGGAACCGGGGCTCTGCTCTTTCCTGACACGACACTACCATCTAGTGAGAGCACTCTGCGCTGCTTTTCCAGGGAAGCCACGGAACCCTGCGCCTGATGTGTGGAAATCAAACCCCATCCCTCGGCCCACACACCCCACAGCAGGCTCAGGGTCCCCTGTCCTGCACACAGGTGGCCCTGTCCTGCTCCCTCCTGGTCACCTTCCCATCTAGGGCATCTCCTGCCGGCTCCGTGGGGCTGTGGCTGGCCAGGACACCCCAGTCAGCTGTAGGAGCAGCAGCCCCTGCTGTGCCCGGTGCTGTGGTGGTCACTCCAGAGAGGGCTTTGCCGTGCTGGCAAACCTCGGGGTGGGTGTTTCAGAGACACCTCCACATTTGCCAGCCTCTCAACTGTTTTTGCAGCAGGTTGAGGGCTGCGGGCTGAGGCTGAGTGTTGTCCTGGCTGCACTCCCCCTCTGGATCCCTCCTTGCCCTGCACACCCAGACTGGGATGTTAGAGCCACCCTGGCAGCAAGCATGACTGACCTTCTTTTTCCTCTCCTTTTGTGCAGAGCTGATCTGATCGGGGCCTACCCAAGACATTAACGACGTCGAAAGTAGCTTACTTTAAGAGAAAATATGCAGAAGAAGAACATTTACATCAAGATTACCATGAGTATTGTCCAAAAGTGAGTATCTCTCTCGCTCCAGACCCCGCCCTCCCCCTAGTTCATTCCTTGATGCTAAAGACCCATCCATTTCCTCCCCAGCACCTGATACTACCCGAGGACCGGACTTGTATCCTAAAATTATCTCTCCAGAAGCTGCGCTTCCTGGACGACCCCGAAGCCTATCTCCGTAGGTCTGTATTAATTAACAATCTGTTGAGGAAGATTCACCTAGAGACAGAGAGGGAGAGCTATGAATACTTTAAGGAGGCTCCGTGCTATAGGACTGCCTACTCTGACGCACGAAAACGGCTGAAGTTTATGGTGCAGGAGTGCTGTTCCCAGTCGCTCTATTATGAAGAGCTGCACTCGTATCGCATCGTGCCTTACTCTGCAGAGAACGCCGTTTACGGGATGGGCTACACGGGCAGCCACCTGGAGCAAAATTCTCAGTTGCTTATTTATAAAATGAATTAAAGTAGCTGTTAGACCCACTGATGTTTGTTTCTGAATGCTTGAACTGCTTGTTGAGGTGTTGAGATGAGGCGCTAATTGCAGATGTGTTTGCGGTCAGAGGCGGATGCGCCGGGAGCCGAGTGGAAGGTGCTTTGGAAAATGCTCTGCAGCCCCCGCTGTGAACCCCCGGTGTGAAGCACCTTGCTGTACACACAGAGAGGTGCAATGCGGAGGTCCCAGCCTGCAGAGACTGCGTGCAAGGCGGTTTGTAGAAACAAAGCTGCACTTAAGTTACCTGTGTGTAGATACAGATGCTCCAAATCACTTTTGCAGTTAAATTACGCCGTCCCCGGTGCAAGGGGAGCCCCCGAAGCAGTGGAGTAGTCTAACAGTGAGGAGTAAAACACAAGTTATCTGCTGTAAAAGTATAGACAGAAAGTTTCTTTGAGAATTGCTTTGACCATGAAGGAGTCAGTGCCAAAGGAATCAGTCTTTAGCTTAGGATTTTCAGAGACTGAACTCGCTTGCTACTTACAGACACTCTGTACTGAGATTTGCAAGGGTTTGTGGGTTGTTTTTTTTTAAAAATAATTGCATTCACCTTTTACTTATATTATCTCTTAGCTGGTATCTACTTTGCTATTTTAATACGAACCCGAATGACTCACAGGAAAGATTGTTTCTTCGGCCCATCATCGGTGTTCCCTTAACTTCATTTGCCTCTTTCCCTAGCTGTTTCCCTGATACTTCTTTGCATGCTAATTTGCTGTTTGGCCTGAGGTTCACACTGGTGCTAGGGAATAGACAGCAATTTCTTTTTATGTGGACTATAAAAGGCAGAAAAACAATGATAACTCTCACAGATAGAGAATGAATGTATGTGACAGATGCTGGTAAGACCTCAGAGGTTCTCCTGATGAAACTGCTCAGCATTAGTAATAATGTTTCAGGTTAAGTGAAATGTCTAATCTCAATCTGGGAATTAACTTTAGAATATGTAAATATATATATTTCACAAGCTATGGCATGTGGGATGTTCAGCAAATGGAATGACTACAAGTGGAAAGTTTCATAGCTGCCAAAGCTACGCCATGAAAATACCAAAGAGCAACTTTAGGGGAAAGAGGATGCTCCAGCAATGGGGACAAAAGCAAAGATTGCACTATGATCTGGGGAATGTGATTAACGAGCCTGTAAATCAGCCTTTGGTGATACACCCGCAGCTCCCTCACAGCAGGGACCTGCATCCCAGAACTGCTGAACAAATACACAAGGTGGTTCAAAACCTGTCAAAGTCCTGCAGCTCTGTTGGCTTACAGTGAAGAAAACGGCTTTGCCTCGCTGACTACCACCACTTTAAAGCTTTAAAGCAAAGTAAATAATAGTGCACACTCAGCTGGAGGCAGATATATATATATATATATCTAAGAACCTGATTATTTTTTATTTTGAAAGGCTTTGCTCTTGCAGATGTGGCTGATGTTATTTCTGAAGCATTATATAGTGTGAACAAATGCTGTGGCTTGCCAGGAACGTGCTTTTTGTGTCAGATTCCTCCTGTCACCCTGCCCAGAGCATCCTGGTCCTGTGTGTCACACACATCATCACAGCTCCCAGGCACGTGTTAGTGCTGGAGAAAAGGCAGAGAGGCAAAAGCAAAAAGGTGTGAAGAACAAAGTTAACTCTGGTATCAGTAGTTAGAAGTCAGTACAAGTTTAGGAGACAGAAGGAAGCAGTAAAATCCAGATATTTTTTTTTTAATTGAAAAAATAATGTCAGCAGTGTAATTCAAAACAAGGATAACCTGCAAACTGGAGGATATAAACATCTCAGATACTGTGGGAAGGCTGAAAAAACAGGGCAGTGCTGTTTGGGAGGTGCTGTTAGTCATGATGAATGTTCAGGTTTCTGTTTTTACTTCGAGACAAGTCATATTTACTTCTCTCTTAGAAAAGGGTGTCTTTCAATCCTCAGCCAGTGCAGTTCAGCCTCAGAGCTTTCTGGCTGTGTGTGGCTTGATTCCTGCAGCCCCTGGGCTTGCACCAGCCCCGAATCACGCAGCTGATCCAGTTGCATGATTTGAGAGATGGTTTCAGTGTGGTTTGAGAAACCTCCCGTGGAAAGGGGCCGTGCCCACTTTGACAGGGGGCTGGGAGAGCCCCTGCTGATGATCAGGAGTGGAGGACAGCCCCAGTACCAGCAGCAGGAGCTGGCAGAGCAGCCCAGCTGCTGCTGTGAGAGGTGCCACCATCCCCAGGAGCTCTCCGGCCTCTGCGGCACCGGGAGCGCCTCACGCCGCCCCAGGGCTGGGGGAATGGCAAAGGAAAATTGCTCCCATCTTCTGATTTTTCAAACCATGTACTTTTCCACTCTGAAGTGGTCTGATTTATGCATTTTTTTCCCTCTTCATGTCCATTTTTACCTGATTTCATAATGATCTAGCATGTACAAGAAATGCTAAAATGCTTCTTTTCTCTCTCTGACTGACGTTTTATATTCATAGGATCATTCTGCCTTGAATAAACAAAACCTTTAACTTAAAACTAGAAACATTTCCCTAAAATGAAAAAAAGCTCAGTAGGATCAAAGTCTTTAACCTCACCTGAAAAAAACCTATTGTCCCTGTCAGATTCACCTTTGAGGGTGTTCTTTGCCTGCTGAAAGAGGCAGATACTTTCTTGCCTATTGAAAGCTTCTCTGTTAAGGCATTGTGATAACTGAACAGATATAACAGACAAAAATCTGCATCAGGTCACAAAACTCCTTGGGCTACCTAGGAAAGAAATTATAATTTACTCATGTTTTGCTCATGTGTTGTTTTCCTGAACAAAACACATAGTCTCTTTTTTTAATTTTTACTTGCTCCAGGAGCTGCTAAAATGGATTATTTCTTTCTAGAGAACAAATTGGGTTTTTTTTATGGTTGACTTTTTGATATGGACTTGAATCAAAGGTTCACTATTCTAAATGCTTTAAGTCTGCTTCAGTTTTTACTGCCTTCTGCTTTGCCCAGTGATTGGTGCCTCTGAAAAGTAGGTCTGAAAAATTCGACTTGAGTGCTTAAAAATATTTTATGGGGTGATAAAATACAAATGTGCAATAGCATTGCAAGTGACTCCTGAAATATTTAATTTGACACCTTTTGAATTATATACTTATATTGATTTTAACATTTAGTTGCCAAGCTACTGGGTACCAGCATTTTAATACAGCTACATACAGTGATTTTTCTTTTTTGGGTTTGTAGCTACAGTTCAGCTCTTCTGGCTTCTGATGTGAGAATCTGTCTGTAGGTGGTCAACTTTCAGTGAGATAGATTTATATATATATATGTTCTATTATGACTGCATTAGGAACTCCTACATATGGGCTATGTTTGCACTGGATGTAAAGAAAGTCCTTGCTTCCCTTTGACTCAGTTGCCTTGGAGATAGAATATTCATCAGAGAGAATATAGATGAGCTGGGTAACAAGGACAGGCTTGGTGAGGAGAGCTGATCATTTTGAAAAGGACTGGCTTAGGACAATTCATTTTCACCTGGGAACAGCAGCACTCCTGGCTGTAATTAGTGTTTCTAGGAGTTGAGTTTTCCTTGTGCTGCTCTTCTGGCTGGATGTGCTGGTGAAGGGTGACCAGGGGTGGCTTTCTGGGGCCACGGTGTGGGTGTGGACAGGGTGCAGCCTGGTGCAGGACCCCAGCACCGAGTTTGAGCAGCCCCCTCTGGTGCAGGTGTCCCCACCCACGGCAGGAGGGTTGGAACCAGGAGGTCTTTAAGGTCTCTTCCCGCTCCAGCCGTTCCATGATTCCGTGATTCGGTGAGAGCCCCGATCCTGTAAATGCTTCTGTTTCCCCCTTTTCCTCGCACAGACCCTGTGGCTGCAGCCCCAGAGGCTCCTCGTGTGCTTGATGCTCAGCACGTGCATGAGCTTGTGCAGGGCTGGGGCTGAGATGCCCCTCAGTCACCGCTTGAGCTCCTGAATACATCTCTATTGCACTGTAAATTGAACTTTGTTTTCCAATGAATGTGTTGAGTACATGGACTATTGTGCCTTAAAGTCCCATCCTCGTATGAGCCTTTGTAAATGTTCTGTAAATCTGCAAACCGTCTGTGGCTGGTATCTCTGTGCACTCTCTACAGATCTGATGTGGTACTTGGCAGGACCTTGGGAAACCCAACCCTGACCTCAGTTTGCCATGAACACAGAGGGGATTTGCCAATTCCCTCTTTTCCTTTTTCAGATTGCTTTCCTCTCCGGCATTCATGAAATTCTGTTTTCTGGTTTCTGTCATAGCTGGGCTCTGGGCCACCTGCAGCACCAGGAGCCCCTCACAGGAACTCAGAAAGTTGTAAAAAAGTTGTGTCCAGATTTTAAATGCCACCTGTAGAGCGCTCCCAGGAGGGAACCACAGCTGCATACAACAACTGTGGCAGGTGTTGTCAAGTATATCATCATATATTTGACAGGGGAAGGGAACACCTATTTCTATTGAAATGCATGAGCCTGCATTATGTTAAATACATGGTGATTATACACCAAGTAATTGGAATAATACCTACTGGTTCTGTAACAAAAAAAAAAAGGAAAAAAAATGTTTTAATGTTTAAAATTACCTGGGACCTGATTGAAGGTTTTTATGAAATTGTTTTCTAAAGTGAATAGTAGAAAAAATGTATATGTATTTTAAATATACGTATGATGTGCATGTTATTAATAAAGATCTATTTCTATTGAACCACACAGACTCCTGTTGAACGTGTGTTGTTTGGTTTACAAGTTAACATGTAATGCTACTAAAAAGAGGTTTCTAGCACCACCAATCCCCTGAAAAACTTATAACCACACATTCTTTGAGGGACCTGGATCAGAGGGTGGACCTGGGGTAACTCCTCTGTCATTCACTTGTCCTGCCCTGATCCCATTGTTTGCATCCCAGCTTGCCCATGGACCTTCTTCTTTTCCTTGTTTATGTATTTTATTTAAAAATCTGCAAGGAGCCACTTTTCCAATGATGTTCTGCAGGGCATGTTCCAGATGCTGCCGAAGGGTCAAAGTTAAAATAGTTAGCTATTGGAACAGTTCAGAAAAATCGGATTTTTTACTAAAAATCCTGACTATGATGGGAAGATCACCATCTTCCTTATCCTCAAGAATTTTCTTTAGGATTCTTTCCCTGAAGAAGCTGAAATGAAACACTGAAAATATTTAAGAGATACTGAAAAAGAGAAATATTTACAAAAGGATGGGCTTTCCCCTGTGGGCCTCTTGAAAGGGAAACATCTTCCAGGGCCAGGTGCTCCAGTGCCCATCTCCAGCCAGGACTTGGGTACCAGCTGGGGCTGCAGGTCCAGGTTTTCTAAAGTCTGAGCATTCCAGCCAGGTGCCATAGGCACAGCAGCACCCCAGTCACCTCCTCTGAAGGAGCTGCATCAGGAGACAACAGCTGGATGTTGTCAGCCTGAGGACACCTCTGAAACCACTGATCCTGAGCCCCCTACATGACTTGTGTGAATGTGGTGTTGTCAGGATTAGCAGCCACCACCCAAACCCTGATAAGGATGTCCCTTATCAGTCACAGTCCTTTACCTGTCTCTACTCCTCTTTTCAACCAGAAAACAATGACCTTGGTGTAGGGATGTGCATGGGTTTCTCACTGCATGTCTGCAGGTTTGGCCTGGTTTTTTCCCCATATTTTGTATGAATGGCCAAGGGTCTCTGGGGTGACATAGCCTTGGCACAGGGAAATACATTAAAATGGCCAAAATTCCTCCTGGATCCTTGGTAGGAGCTGCCACTTCTGAGGAGCCACCACACAGGTAAGAGATGCTGAGGTTTCCTTGGTCCAGCTGTGGGGAGAACTGCTTTGGTATGGAAATAAAGAAGCATTGGAGCAGTTTCTCACCTCCCAGCACGAAGCACTGGGTTGGCCAATGCAGGCAAACACTTTCCCACCATGGATGTTTTCCAAGTTGTGTAGATCATCCTGCCACAAAGCAGATTCATCTACAGACTGAAGGTGAGGTCCTCTATGCCAATTCCTCTGCTGCTTCAGGCAGTGATGAAAATGCCATGGCCAAACCACTGTGGGCTTGCTCTGCTCTCTTTCTGTATTTTCTTTTTAGCCCTTCACAGCCACTTGGAACTGAAGTAGCTGCTGGCTGCCCTACCCTGGCACTGCCAGCCCAGACTCATGGAGCAGCTGGCACAGGACCCAGGGAACCCAGCCCAGAGCTGTAACTCACCATCACATCCCCCCCTTGGTGCATTCCAGGGCTTAATTAATTCGGGCCCCAAGACAAACAGTGCTGATGGCCAAACCAGGTGATGTTTTCAGCTCCTGGCTGCAGAGTGCTGTGCAGAGCCCTGCAGCCTCCCAGCTCTCCCAGTCCAGTGAGGAGGTCTGCTGCCTGCAGGCTGATGTGCCACTGAGGGGGAATTGTCCCCAGCTGGGCTGAGCAGTGCCAAATTGTAGCTCTTACCAGCTGAAGGAGTCTTTTTCCCTGACACAAACTGCTCAGTGGAAATCATTGCCAATTTGCTGCAAGGAGGTTTGTGTGTAACATCTGCTGGTAGGGGAGAGGAAGGATGGCTGGAAAGTCAAAGGTCTTTCTCCCTGTAAGGTGCCAGAGAGCCCTTCTCACAGTGGGGAAGCTGTTATTGCTCTCCATGTTTGAGGCTCAGGACTCTGCAGGTATTTCAGGTGTGCTGAGATCATCCCTTTACAAGATTCCCTGGGTTCTGTGCATGCTGCTCCAAGAATCTGGGCTGGCAGTGCCAGGATAGGGCAGCCCAGCATAGTCTGTGTCTCTGACAAGCCCACAGCCCTTGCTGGGATGCTCGGGGGAGCCACAGGAGTTTTTTAACCTGTCCCTATTGGCATCATCAATCCCATACACAGAAAGCATTCCAAAAGGCTGGATGCACCATGCCCCAGGCAGACAGGGCCTCTCCCAAAACTCTGTAGTGCAGGCAGGGGTGGCACCTCGAGGTGGTTTTATCCAGGGACACGCTGGGATTTTGTGGGTAGATGGAATTGCAGGTGGGACTCCATGGATGCACCACTGTGACAGTGCCATAAGGACTTAAACATTCTGCATTGGCTTGGCAGGTATTAATGCAGGTCCTGCATGGCCAGGTGTAGCAGGAGGGTTCTGGTTCTGTAACAAAACCATGTGATATCCCACAGAGATACCCCACCATGTGATATCCCACTTTTTGATAAAGGAATCAGAGTGCTGTTCCTGGTGATCCCAGTGAGATGGGGCAGTTGCTTATATAGTGTAAATAGCTGTTTTTCTGCAAAATTTTAAGTCTAAGGTCAATGGGCATCTTGATACCCTTTAGGGGCACAGGTCTGTATGCAGATAGCTGAGGGGAAGACACTTCTGCCCTGGAGGAGAGCCAGAGACTGTCTGGCTGCTGCTCAGACAGGTGGTTTGCAGAATGGAAAGGCTGTTTTGGGAGCACCTGAATTAGGACAAAAAGCCTGGGCTGGAAGGTCCCAACTCCCCAAAGTCTTGCACTTGCTACCAAGGAGTTACTCTCCTCCTGGGATTGTTTTACCTGGAAATTTGTGTTTTGGGAGATGGGTCTGAGTGAAGCCATGGCCAAGGGCTGATGGACTGGATCAGCAGTGTCTGCTCTGATTCCACTTGGGATAAAAAATCAGTGCTGCAAGTGCTGGGAGGCTGAAAAAGCCCACACGGGTCTCGCATTCGCAGTTCTCTCGGCTGGGATCACCTGGAAAGCGAGGACAAGCTGCAGCCAACACGGGGCAGCAATAAATCAAGTGCCGGTGCCCTGGGGACTGAGCCTGCCCTGTGGGACACCCGGTCCCTTCCTCCCCCGGCGGTGCAGGGCAGGCTTTGTGCCTGAAGATGGCACTGCTACATCGAGGGATTGCTGGAAAATCGCGGTCAGGACAAAACCACAGAAACCTGCGGGCCGAGCTGCGGGGGGAGCTCCGGTGAGGCTGCGGTGGTGCCGCTGGCTCGCTCGGGGCTCGAAGGACCCTGTTGCCCACGGACAGACCACCTCCAAACACTGCCTCTGTACCTGTTTGCAACACCCTCCTGAGTTCTCCTTAGCCCCAGAGAGTGTCCACATCTTGCTAGTTTGGTGCAAACTCTCTCCTCTGCTCTCTTAAGAAGCTGTATGGTGTGTGTTGATTGCTGAGCTCTGCAAGAGGTCTGGTGTGAGCTGGACAAAATGCAAGGAGCTGCTCCAGGTTATTTACAAGGGACAATTCCCTTCTTGCTCTGGTGGTAAGAAGATGGATGGGAGTGTGACCCAGGCTCTGCCCAGGTGCTCATATCAAGTAAAACAGCAGTGGCCAGAGCCAAAAGGTGTGAACGAAGTTGTCTTTTCTGGGCTCCTGCTCCCCCTCCTTTCACTTCTTGTAGGACCTGAAGAAGCAGCAAATTATGCCTACGTTGTACAGGTAAGAATTAGACCCTGCACTGAGGGAATGATGACTTTTCCTGGCCCCTGAATGACCAAGGTGTGCCAGGTCTATTGTCTGACCATCAGCACTGTCTCTGGTTCATGGCAAAGGTGTTGGGAGAGTGACTGCAGCCAGGATCAAGTGGCAGTGATGCCTTCTAGGAGTCATGCCTGAATGTGAAGTAGCCCAAAGGCAAAGCCCAACCTGAGCTTGGTGGTCTGGGCATTACCTGAATGCCAAGAGACCTAGCAGGCAGGATTGGGAATCAGGATGGGAGGGTGCCCTGGGGCACACCCTGTGCCTGGTTCAAAGGGCTCCTTGGCAGAAGGACACATCCCAGGTCAGACAGAGGCAAGTGCTCCTCTGAAAGCTTTGTGGGGCTCAGTTTTTGTGAGTTCTCTCTGTCCTCAGCCCCTGAGCCATGCAGCTTGTGGGCTGGAGCCTGCTTGCAGCTGGATTCAGAGTTTTCTGTGCATTGGCACCTCCAAAGGCCAGCAAGAGAGAGAAGAATTCTGTGCCCATTATGATAACTCTGGCTCTATGCACACACAATAAAAATGCGTTTTCTGTGTCTCTTTCTCTTCACCACTGGAGGGCTGCATCTACCTGCAGACTCTATTTAGGTTACACTAAACCCAGAGCACCTGTCACTGTGAGAGATGTGTTCTGCCAGCGTAATTGGGAGAGGCTGAAAAGCAGAAACTGTTTTCTTTTGGGAAAAATCTGGCTGTAAACTTCATCGGTTTGCAGTGAAAGCACTTTCTTCCCTGTTGGAAGCTTTGTGGTTAGTTCTAATAAAGGCAGTGAGTTGTGAGGGAAAGGGGAGGGGATTTTTTTCAGGATAGCAGGGCTGTGGAAATAGGAGCTTTAGTTTGTTTTGAGCTGTGTTCCCTCTTTCATAAATTAAATACTAGGGCCATTGGAGATGAAGAGTACCTCGATCTCCTGAATTTACTCCCAGCCATGTATTTCTGTGCTGTGCCTGAGCTGGACAGTGGTTCCCTGAGGCTCCAAACCCAAGCCTTTCTCAGTCCCCTGGGCTCAGGTTTCTGCAGAGTCCAGGGGTGGGCTGAGCTCCCCTTTCCTGCTTAACTCTCAGGGGTGAAAGGTGCAGCTGGGCTGCAGGAGCCTGACAAGTGAAATGTCTTATCTGCAGACGTGTTATGGTGTGCTGAAGAGCTGTGCCTCTCCAGGGCTCTCTGCTCAGACTGCTGAGGGGTTTTTTTTTCAGCTTCACACGGACTTTGCACATTTTCTGTTCTAGCTTTGAATTCCTGCAGCTTGGAGACACGGCAGAGCCACCAGGAGCAGCAAGGCAGGCATTGCCCTGAGCCATGGCTGTCCCTTTTCAGCTGCAGGGTGGTGCCTGTGAAGTTTGAGGGTTGACTCCCAGGCAGTGAGTGCTTCCTTGGGGCTGGGAGTCCCTTGGGATCGCTGCCCCGCTGAAGACTCACTCTTGGAAGGGTGACTTTGTTGCTTGTCCAGCTGGACCCATCACCTTCTCCTCGCTCCACCTCGGGCTCGCAGTGCCAAGGGTTGCTGGAGGAACTCGGCTAAAAGCAGTCGTGTTCCTGCCGCGGGCTGAATAAAGCTCTGCTCGGACCACAGAGGGCAGCAAATCGCTCGGAATACAAAAGGCTTCAGCCCACCCTTATCTCAGCAGCTGCAGCTCTGTCGGGGAAGTTCCCTGCAGCCAAGAAGACGAGTGGGGCTCCAGTGCAGGGACCAAGTGACAGCAGGGCTGTCACCTTCCTCGCTGAGGGCGGCTGCTGTAACCCGGGCTCTTCTCCACAAACTCCTGAGGAAATGTGTTTGCCAGTAGAAGCTACCTGGGGTGGGAAATGGTGCTTTCTGGTTTCCAGATTAAGGTGTGATATTTAAAGTTGTTTTTTTCCCTCATTTAGGTATGCGCCCTCCCCTGAAAAGTCAGAGGAGCAAGCAGGGAAGGGCTGCCAGGTTAAAAGCACAGGAAAGTTCTCCATGGATAAATTCTTCTGCTTTGCTTGCAGGTGTTGCATGTGCACACAAATCCCTCTGCACCCTGGGTGCTTCCTGCTAGGAGTGCTTCTAGGGCAGGGGAGTGTGTAACTGCTTCAAGGAAAGCTTTTGGGGGTTTCTTAAAGAAATCTTTCATGGAACTTCACATTTTGAAAAGGCCTCTAGATGAGAGCTCTTTGTGCTGGACCTTTCTGTGTCTCTCTCCCTCCCCTCCCTGATGACCGGGTTCCCTTTAAACTCCTTTGAAAATAACAGCTTTGATAAATAAATCAAACAGCATCATGCTTCAGAATCACTAATGGGATCTGACACTGGTCAGCCACCTAACTGCTGCCTTTGAAACCCTTGCAGAAAGGGAAGCAGTTGTATTAGATATCTTGTGTCCTCCTGTCATTCATATTTTTGGAGTTGTTTGCCCAGTTGCCTGCCCAGGCTGCCCAGAGCAGCTGTGGATGCTCCATCCCTGGGAGTGTTCAGGGCCAGGCTGGATGGGGCTCTGAGCAACCTGGAATAGTGGAAGGTGTCCCTGTTAATGGCAGGGGGATTGGAACAAAGTGCTTTAAATTCCCATCCAGCTGAAATAATTCCGTGATTCTTTGAGACATTTCATTTTTCTGGGAACCCATGCTGTAATTTTCTTTCCAGCACACAGAAGGAATGTGCCAGGAGAAACAGCCATGCAGCTCTGTGGGTTCCTGCTGAATCCCTTCTGGATCACAGAGATCTTTTATAGACCTGTGAGTGGTGGCAGCACCTCTCTCTCTACTGAGTAATGCTGGGTTGAGGAATGCCAGCAGCACCCACTACTGAACAGAAGGAAGGAGTGGTGAGGTTCTGGAACACAGGGCCTGTGAGGAGCAGCTGAGAGAACTGGGGGTGGTTAGCCTGGAGAAAAGGAGGCTGAGAAGAGACCTCACCACTCTCTACAACTCCCTGAAAAGAGGCTGTAGCCAGATTGGGGATTGGTCTCTGCTCGCAGGTAACAAGAAACAGGACAAGAGGAAACGGCCTCAGGTTGTGCCAGGGCAGATTTAGACTGGATATTAGGAAAAGTTTCTTTGCTGAAAGGGTAGTCAGGCATTGGAACTGGCTGTTCAAGGAATCAGCATCCCTGGAAGTGTTCAAAAAATGCTTAGGGTCAAGGTTTAGTGGTGGATATGTCAGTGTTGGGTTGATGTTGGACTCGATGATCTTAGAGGTCTTTTCCAAGCTTGGTAATTCTATTATTCCATGAATGGGCATAAATGGAGTGAAATACAGATCTGTCCATTGTGCATGCATTTTGTTAACCCCTTTTTGCCCTTCCTGCCTATGGGGTGGTGGGAGCAGGACAGAATTGCAGCAGGCTGTAAATGTAATTTTTTTACAAAAAGCATCTTCTTTTCTAGTTCAAACATACACAAAAAGCAGACAAGAAGGAGCTGGGATAAGGTATTAACACAGTGAAACAGGCATTGGACTGGCTGTTTTGGGTGGTGGCTCCATTTCAAGGACAGTTTTGATAGAGGCACAAATGCTGCTAAAGCCCAAGTGAATGTGGCCCAAAATAGCACTGCACTGTCATTGTTAGCAAGGAATATTCAAGGAATATTTAGTTGTTTGGTTTTTTTTTTTTTTAATTGAGTTATTTTGGAAGCTTAGATAAGCTCAGAAGAAGCTGGTAGGTGAAATTTTGGTGAATTCTAGCTGGCTTTCCCCTTTGGGCTCCTTAAGGGGTGACAGAAGGGCAACTGCCAGAAAGTCTTGGTTTGGAGACTGTCCTTTCCAGGTAGATTGTCCCAGTGGTCACAATCACTTAAAAAATGTGTCTCTTTCTCTTTTTTTTTTTTTTTAATTCCTTTTATAAAGTGTCTTGTTTCTAATTGGAGCTGGTCTGGACTCAGCTCCTAGCCAGGAGCACTTTGTTAAGCTGCTCTCCTAGATTAAGAATCCCTTTTAAGTGCCCCTTACCTCCTCCCTGTGAAGACAGTGTAATCAAGTTGCCTCCCACTCTCTCCCTTTTGAGACTAAACAGATTGATCTCCCTGTCTGTGGCTAAAAGGCCTTTTCTAAACCTTCCATCAGAGCTTCACTTGGGTATCTGGGCCTGAAATGGGGCTGTAATCACTAAGTGAGTCTTGGGCTAAAGTGATTTTCTAAAGTATAACATGAAGCATTAAGGATTTCTTGGCCTATACTGAGTGTAGTCTTTTTTTTATCTGGTTTCTTGACTCTTGCCTTTTTATATTTGTTTCAGTGGTTTGGGCTCTACGATGCAAAATTGATTCTGGATATACCACCCTACCGTGCCAGGAGACAGGCTGTTGGCTTGGGCTGCAGATCCCTTTGTCAACCCCAGAACAATTCCTGTTCTCATGAATTCCAGGTCATTCTGGAGAGAGAAGGTGAGAGGACACATTTGCTGGAAGGGGACAGGGGGACAGAGAGTGCAGGTTTGAACTCAGGAGAGCCTCATGCTGCTTCTGGCTACAGAACAGGAGGTGTTAAGGCAGTATCAGCCCTTTATTGGGGTTCATAACAGCTCCTCATTGCCTTACATGTTTTCCTAGCACAGAAATTCTGCAATGAAATTCTTCACAGATAAGAGATCTGTTTTTCCCTCTACCACAAAGATATATATAAAAAAACCCACTGCATATTGAAAGAAAAAGGGGGAAAATATAAAAGAGTGTCCAGCACAAGAAAGAAAAGAGGCAGATGAAATAGTTTATGTTGTCCCCTTGGGTGTGGTCTGTAATCCACCCCACAGAGTCATGGTGGTGTTGGAGCTCATGGCACCCTGGAAGCCCCAAAGGCCTCATCCTCACAGGCAGTGCAGAGCTCTCTGAGACCACCCAGTGCTACAGGTCAGTGGTAATGAGGAAACCCCAAAGCTGGCAAACCACACTCTGTCCCTGGAACATGAACTTCAGGGAGTCTTGAGCACTTCTGTGGTCAATGCTAGGAGCTGCTGCTGCAGATCAAGAAGGGGAGAAATTCCTGTTAGACCAACATTAGATTAATATTGATAGTGCTATGAATGATGAGGAGATAATTTGCCTTCACACTGATACTCACAATTCATCCTGAGTCCTGTTGCAGGAGCTGGTTCTTCTCCCTCTGGAATGCCCTTTATTGCACTAATGCTGTCCAGAACACTCCTGCACTGAAATCCTGGTGTGTGTAAAACTCAGATGGCTTCAAGCAGCTGTTGAGGCATGCTGGATCCTTTTTGTGAAGCAAACTTCCACTGATGCAGTGCAGACTTACAGTGCAAGGGCTGGGATGGGGACTGGGATGTTGGGTGGGAATGCAGGAGCAAGGGGAAGGCCAGAAACCATTTTAATGGGGACTTGTCACACGGATGAGTTTGTGCAGATGGGTTTGCTGCTGCCTGATTCATTCCTGGGGAGGGAGGAGAAATGCAGGGAGGCAGAAAAAGCAAAATATTGCTCTGTCCACTAAGAATTATGGTGGCACATAGCACAGATACAGATGTGGTGTGTGTCTAGTTATGCTCTAGGCAGTGTCTGAGGACACAAGGAAGGATATCCTGTTCCCTCTAAGAACCAGTAGGGCTCTTTTCATTCCAGATGGTTACTGGGTTATGTTCCTGTTTATGTTTTATCAAATATAGTAAGAATAAAGCTCCAAGATTTTTAATAACTATATGAAAAATATAACAGGCAAAGGCTTTTTCTTTTTCTTAGTACCTCCCCTGCCTTCCACTGGAAAAAAAAAAACCAAAAACTTGTGTGGGAGAGAAAAGCCATCAAATAATCTGTGGCTGCCAACTTATTTTCAAAGTCCAAATTAAGGAGAGGTCAAGGACTGAATAACAAACCTCAGAAATATGAAGAGTACATGTAATGCCAAAGGCAGAGCTGTGGTCCTGGACTCTGTGATTGCTTTTCTGAGGAGAAAGGAAGCATGTGTGGTGGCATATTTGTTAGCTGGAAGCCAGGCATGCTTCCCATCTCTGAAAGAATCAATAAAATAGAGATATTTCCTTCTGGATACTATGGAAATAATAGAAATGATGAAACAAAAACGAATAGTTCAGAAATAAATGTATAAATACCACTTTACACTACTAAATTGTCTCTCTTGGTGAGTTGCAATAATTAGCAAGTTTCATTTCCTTGCAGTCCTTCTAAAGAGAGCACCTTCCATCCTTCTGGTGAGCAGCTGAAGTCAAACATCCAGAACAAGAGAATGTGGTGGCTGTGACACACCATGGTTACCACGTGGCCAGGGGTGTTTTGCAAAACACAATGTCCCATAACAGCTCATTAAATATTGCTTTTCTTTCTGTTTCATATACTCTCATTAATTTGTCAGCTCGAGGTGTTCTTTTTTCTTTCCTTTAATCCTATATTCTTGCTCTCTCTGAAAATATTTTAAGCACCTGTTCAATTTGAGCTTGTAATAAAAGAAATGCCATGAAATCTTCCTGCCACAACAAAAAGATGTTCTGATGACTCTGGTGTTCATATCCCAGCTGAGAAAAATTTCCAGGTGTGAAAGTTTGTGTAACCCTGATGATGCTGAATGTTCCTTGTATTTTCTGTTTTGATTTCATACAGAAATGACTGTGGCAGAGCTGTGGAGCTGCTAAATGGGACTGTCCAGGAGACAACAGAATCCAGAATATAAAGTAAAAACTACTCATTTAAAAGCTGAAACCTTCACTCTCTTTGGAGCAGACAGGAGAAAACGTGGATGGACTCCATTTGGGAAAGACTGGCTCCTCACAAAGATTGTCTCCTTTCATTCCTGGCAGTTAGTTCTTCTCTGAGGTGACTGATGTGTGACAATGAACAGGGTAACTCTCATCTTAATATTTAATAAGTTTGATATTATTTTTTAAATTGATTTAATATTTACCTATTTTGGAAGCACTTTAGGGCTTTACACTTCTGTTTCTCAGTGCTGCTGCCAGACCCAGGGTAATTAATTCCACAGATAACTTCACCTTGGGGCCAAGGGAACTTTTTGGGAAAAAAATTTAACAAACCAGAGACTCAAGTGGTGGAAACATACACGGTCTGTTTATTATACTTTTGGCAAAGGAATTAAGTATGTAAAAGTGCTCTTTGCTTTGTGTGTCTGGTGCTGTATTATACTCAGGAGCCCCAGAGCTGCAATTTGTCATTTGCTCATGGTTTGTGCATGGTCCAGCTTTAATCCCCCGGTCCTGCAGCCTCTAATGAGTTCCAGTTGGGTCCAGCTCCACAGAGGAACAACCTCGTGGTGTCCCCTAAGCCAGCTGTGCCCATGCCCCAGATGCATGCACTGCCCTTGGGTAGGAGAGGTCACCCCTGGGGGATAAACTGAGGGTTGTTGGCAATGTTTGATTGTGGAATAGAGAGATTCTATAGCAGTCTGTGCTCAAAGGAGAGTGTCAGAAGTGAAAATTGTTACTTCTGCTCTCCACTCACCCTTTTCCTCCCTCTCCCTCCCCAGGCAGAGATGTGCAGCTGGGTTTGTGTTTGCTGGGGTTTAGGGTGCTGTGTTGTCCCCTATCTCTGCACCAGCCTGGATCAGTCCCACCCCTCTGGTGGGCTCTTTTCCCTGTTGGGCCGAGCCATGCCCTGCCCAGGGGCAGGATGTGCCTTGTGGAAGGGATGTTTCAGCACCACAGCAGAAGGAGCCATCAATCTGGAGCAACAACCCACAGGCGTGCATGAAAATGCGATGCTTTCTGCCACGGGAGAGAAACGGCTCCCACAGAATGACTGTGGAACAGCATTAAACTCGAGTAAAGAGCTGAATTAATCACAGGCTCCATCAGAGAGCTGGGGAGGGTGGCACAGGAGGAAAATGAGCCACTGCTGAGAGCTGAGCCAGCAGCCAGCTGATGAGGTTCTCTCCTCGCTTTCAAGGGACTCAGCAAAAGGCTTTTTCTCCCCCTTGGAAGTGAGGTGGCTTTTCAAATGTGGGGAGGAAAATGACAGGAAACATATGTTCTGCTTCCTGTTAGCTGCTGTCTGAGATTTTTCTCCTCCTGTGTATGACTGATTCTTGATTTGTTTCCACACTTCTTTTGCTGTGCCCAAAAGCAGGAACAAAAGGGCAGAGGAGCAGCAGAAATGTGAAGACCCAGAACAGCATTCACCACCCACAGGCCTTACTTCTGGATATTTTTCATAATATTTTTATGTCAGGGAGGGCTGCATGTGACGAGAGGATTTATGGCTCTAATTCCTTGTTCCTGCATAGTTACCACATCCTGTGGTCTCCTGCTTCTCTGAAACATCTCAGGAGCTTATTTCAGCCATCAGCTGCAACCTTTCAGTCATCAGCTGCAACCTTTCAGTTTCAGTGTCTGAAGTATTTCTGCCCAAGCTCCCTGATAACTCCCACAGGATTTATTTGTTAAATGAGGTATTTCTGGACCAGACATTGTGTTGCTTCCAGAATTTTGTGTGACACAGCCCCCTGGATTCCTTTCTTTTCCTGGAGGAAGGTAGTGGTTCAGCTAATTCCTGGGCACTCAGAGAGGTGATTAAACCCCTGCTCTTGAATGGCAAACAAAGTGCAGTGTAGCCCAGAGATGGGCTGATTGTCCACTATTGGCCTGCTACAAAATGGTACCAACCACAATGAAGTCCTGGAAGTTTGTAAAGCCATGAGAGTCATGGATTCTTCATGGCCAGACCAGGACTAAGGGCTCCTGTTTTAAAGAATTCCTCTGGGAGGCACGAGGGGAGAGAAAGCAGAGACTTTGTTTTATAATCCTCCCTTTACAAGTCTCAATCACAGTCTTTGTGAGGTTTTAGCACAGTTTAGAGAGAGGAGTAATCCCAGTGGGGTGTAAAAGCATTAATGCAGGGCAGTAGCCCCTCTGAAATGTGGCTCTGGGCTCTAAAGCTCTGCAGCTGGGGTTATAATCAGCCTCTTATTGCTGTTCTGGGCAGAGAGAGGGGCCCATTTAACTCATTTGCACTCTGCCAGCTCCTCCATCACCTCCACTGGCTAGAATATTTTCCTTGGTGGATCCAAGGCTGTGCCTACCCTGATATAAACCCATTTTACAGGTCACAATGCTCTTGTCTTCAGTCCTGGCCTGGCCTAGGCAGTGCTGGATCAGTGCTGATGCTGCTCTCATGTCTCTGGGGTGTCTCTCTCTCCTTCAGAGCCCCTCCTGCAGCTTCTGTTTGAATCAAACAAACATTGTCACTGCAAGTCATGTCTGGGAGCAGCTGCAGAACCCAAGTCCTCTTTGGCAGAAATGTCACCTACTTTCTCTCATCTTCTTCTTGGAAGATGAGTTTGCCTCCTTGCCTAATGCTTTAACATTTTCAGCCTGCTTTCCCCACTCATCATGTGCTCCTCAGTGGTTTCTGTGCACCAGAGTCCAGGGCTGCCATATATAGAAATATTGGTGAGCTGGAGCAGGGCTGAACATGCGAGCAGTCAGATTTATTTATTTTCTCTGACTGTAACTTTTGCCTTCTGGGCAAGCACTGGGGACCTGCCATGTAAGCAGTTACCAGTTGAGCTCAAAAGCCAAAGTTCTGCAGTTGGAGTTATAAACAGCCTCTTATCTCTGTGCTGGACACAGACAGTGACCTATTTAACACATTTACCACCCTATCTTAAAATAGTTTTAAAAATTGCAAGTGCATGATGAAAAGCTGTGCAGAAACTGTTCAAACAAATTTTTGTTCTTCAGCTTTTGCTAAAATCAGTCTTTTCCCCCACTCCCCACCCCTCACCACCACCCCTCACCCCCCAAAAAAAGTTGTCTTGGCTTGTCATTCGCCTGCATGGCTAGTGCCAGATGGAGCTTAATAGCAGGTACATAATATCCTGCTGTTTAAGGGTTTAAACCTTTTTTTAAAAACAAAAAGTTCTCCCTTTTCTCACTTTTTGGAAGGGTCACGTCTATGAATAGGCAAAAGCTTGAATTGTGCTATGTTCTGCTAATTTGTGGTGTTTAAAAATGGCCTTGCCCTTTTCTGAGATGCTGTATATTTTTGCTTGAGTTTAATTTTCCTTTGAAATAACAGAAGTGAAAGTCACAAGTGTCCCTGAGAATTTTAGCTACTTTCTTGCTATTGTGGCTAAGTCAGCAAAGTTTTAAGTGTAGAGGATGACCAAAAAGAGGATGACCTGGTACTGGAGGACAACCACCACAATCACCCTGCTCAGCAGGAATACAACAGCAAAATACACTAGATACTAATGGGAGAGAAAAATAGGAATAATAAAAATCCTGTCATAAATTCTCTAATTCTAAGCATCTTTTTCATAGGTAACTTTATGTTAATTCAGCATTTACAGAGTGTGTGTGGTCGTTGAGGGGATTGAGACAAGGAGGGATGGGAAAGATTTCAGGATACAAGGGAAGAACATTGCAGCCTCCCACCCCTGATGAAGTTAAAATTATTCTGGGACTGAGGAAGGCTGTAGGTCTTTGCATTGTTTTTTATTAATTAAAACTTCAGGAAAGCTTGTCTCTGCTACCTGCAGGACCAGAAAACCAGAAAATGGAAAACCAGAGCATGATCCTTCCCTTTAAGTGGGGAGCTGCTTTTAGGTGTGATAGGAGTGCCCCAAACCTCAACAGCTTCAGGTAAAGTGTGTTTTGTGCTCAGGCTCCCCCTGCAGAATCAGGTTCCCCAAAGCAGAATCATTGTGCCAATGAGAGCTGACTAAACCATGGCTTCACCTCAAGGCCTTTGCCTGTAAATCTTTCCTTGCAGAGACACCAGACCAGTTTATTTCACAGATTCAGTGATCAAAGGCACCATACAAAGGCTCAGTGTTGCTGTGTGCTGCAGAGGAAGGCTGGAAGTAATTTGGGTCAACTAAAGTTAGAAACCGTGCTCACCTCACGAGACAGATGTGAGCTTTGAAGCTGGGCAGATTTATCAGCAAGACAACCTAGGAAAGACACTTTTCCCCAGGTCAGTTTCTAATTTGTGGACTGGCAGCCTGTGCAGGACTTGATGCCTGTTTCATGGGTGAGGACAGACTGCCCAGAACTGTGACCTGCCCTGAACAGAGCTGAGAAATGGTGTGGGAAAATGTAAAGCACTTTGAGTGAGTAGTGCTGCAGCTTATTTGAGAGAAACAGTCCTTCCTCACCTAAGGGGTTTGTGGACAATTTAGGCTGAAGGGCAAAGGAAGAACAAGGACACTCAGATCATTGTATTTGCCTGCTGTATTCAGGGCTGGCAGTTTCCACAGTCAGGAGGGGACACCAGAGGGTTTTTCTCTCTGACTTTTCTTTTGTATCCTCCTAAATTTGTGTCCAAACCAGCACAGAACCATAAAGCTCTAGCATCTTCCATTTAATAATTCCAGTATTTTGCCTTGTGCCTTCTGGGGCTGGTGGGAGGATGAAGACCCAATATGACTGGGTTGTACAGCAAAACAAATCCTGTTCACAGATGAAATGGTCTTCTACAGGAAGGCCTTTACCTCTGGCTTCCACCAGAGGGATGGGGACAGATCTGTCCCCTGGATGTTCTCCCCTTGCCTCCCTTAGCTCTGCAGATGTGGATTCTGTGGTTCAGGAGTGCAAGTAGGGGTTTGATGAAATCCAGCCCCCCAGAAACTGGAAGGAGCAGCTTTGGTGAAGCCCCAGTTTTGCACCTATGTGTGCTCACTACCTCCTCCTCACTCCCTTCCTGCCTGGGGGAAGAAGCCAGCCCGGTCCCTTGGTGCTGTTTTGAGGAGTAACCCTCTTATCAGGGAAATCCCTGACATTTATTTTTGGCTTTCCAGACTCCTGCCTGCTGCAAACACCCAACTCCTAAGGGATGAAAGACTGCCTCACAGGCTGTAATCCATGCCAGCTCTGAAGCAGGATCTGTTCTAGAGATGCCCTTTTACCTTTCCCAGTATTCTCATGGCAACCTTCACTTACAGTTCCCAGCCTAAGGGATTGCTGTAACAGGATCCTCCCTCTGCAAGTGTTTTATGGTCCAGCTGCTGCACTAAAGCCAAGCATGGGCTGAAACAGAAACCACTGGGCCATGAACCCTTTCTGCTACAAATGAGAAGATGCCTTGATCCTGCTCCTGGTGTACTGACCCAATTAAGGCTGGGCAGGGAGCTCAACTCCCTCAGAAGTGTTCCAATGGAAGCTCTCCAAGTGGTTTATGCACCCAGAAGAGAACTCATGTACAGGAGGTTTACTGCTCCAGGCCATGTCTCTGTGTCCTTTGCCTGTCTGTGTGACACCAGGAGCCAGGGACCTTCAGAGGTGACACCACCTCCTTTCCTGCCACCATGCAGGCAGAGGGAAAATACAGATGCAGGTCATTGACTGAGAGGTCCATCACTCCCATCCACACCAGGAACTGCCCACAGTGATGTCCACTTGGAGTGGCAGGGAAAGGGTCATCTTCCATGGGAGCTGAGAACAGGGTCTTTTGCTATTTCAGGAGTGGAAATACCAAAAATCACATGATGAGGTGAAGGAAAGAACAGGTTGTTGGTGTCTCTTAGCCCTCTTTCTTTCATGCATCCTGCAGCATGTGTGTGCTATAAGTTCTAAAATAAAAGCCTAAAAATCTCTTCCTCTCCCCCAGGTCTGGCACCAGGGACCAAGCCAACATCTTTACGTTATTTTCTTGTTTTCATTTTTTTTTTTTGTTCTCCTTGGAAGCCACTAAGCTTGTTGGCTTTGAACATTGTCCAAAAGTGCTCCTTGAAGCAAAAATGTGAACCCTTCAGCACAAACTTACTGTTAAACTGAAAACCAGAAAGATTTGGGCAATGTTGATACCAAATGGTGTTGTAAATCAGGCCTGTAATCTGAGCAGATCTGGCCCATAATTAATCTTTGGGGAGTCTCTGGGTAGCAACTTGCAGGTCATTAGTCAATAAACTCCCACAGGTCTCCCTGGGTTTGGGATTAAGCTCTGTGTGTGAATATTCATCTAATTAATCACCTCATGCAGAGGTTTTAGAGACCTTCAGTCTCTGCTCATGGAAGAGGTGTAGGTTTAAGCACAGTTGTGCCACAGCATGCTAACAGGAGCCAAGAGAAATTCAGAGAGGAGGTAGTTTTCATCTCAGGTGGTGCAGGAGGGTTTGAAGTTCTCATTTATTACAGAGGCTTACACTTCTCAACCATGAAATGAACCCAGGCACGTTTGCCTTGAGATGATTCCTGAAAATGGTAAAACATTAGAGACTTTTTTGAGGTGAACTTACATTAAACTTTATGACAAAGGCTGTCCCAGGCTGCCTGCTGTCTCACAGATATCTATAACTCTTTCTGATTCAAATTACCTGTATTTGAGAACTCTTTTGCCAGAATTAATGTTGCCTTGTCAGGACCAGGTACTGTGAACTGAACACATGCTTCAGCCCCCTTTTTGAGCACCTCAGCATCTTGATCAGGAGAAGCAACCTGTGGGAGGAGCATGGAAAGGCCCCAGGAGGGTTTTCTGCAGTCTGGGCTGGGATTTGCCACCCAGAGCTGTGGTTCTTCACCTCGTCTTCCCAAGGGGTGCTTCAGCCTCTCCCACCTGAGAATTCTCCTGCTCACGACACCTTGGTGGGGTCCTGGCCTCTGCAAAGGCTGGAATCACTGTCCTAGCAGAAACTCAGTTTCTCCTCCTTTGTAATGGAAAAGTCTCCATTAGCACTGCTCACCTGAAGCATAGTTTGCCTTCTGCATTCTGCAGAGCACTCAGGGAACCCCCTGTTTTCTTGGTAAATATCAAAGAGAGAGCTGGAGTTAAAGCTGTGGAGACCTTCCTGTCTTGAATTTTTAACTGTTGTCACAAGAAACAGGAAAAACGTTGGGATGAAATTCCTTAAATACAAGTTTTCCAGGCAAGGATCTAAAATACAATTATGAAACTCTTTGGAATGTTGAGACCTTTTGAAATCTTAGAAAAGGGTCTTCTAAAATTGTTGCCTGGAAGGAAACTTGCCACAGTTTCTGCTCTTTCACTCTGCTGCAGCTTGCTACAGTATTTGTAATGTTCTTTTCTTATGATTTAAGTAAGAAGAAAATTAGCATTGATATGCACAATAGAAGCAAATGTCTGTTTTAAAGGTACCATTCTCCACAGCAAGGCCATGGATTTAATAGGCTTTTACTGCATTATCGATAGCACAATGCTGTGGCATTGAACCACAACTATAGGGAACAATCCAATTATCATTCAATTGAGCCAAAGCAATTAGTCAGCTTAGGCCAGGGGATAATGCAATCAGCTGAAAATGTTCAACAATCAGATTGGCAAAAAGCTGGAATCTTTCTTTCTTTCTTTCTTTCTTTCTTTCTTTCTTTCTTTCTTTCTTTCTTTCTTTCTTTCNTTCTTTCTCTCTTTCTTCCTCCCTCCCTTCCTCTCGCTCTTTCTCTCGCTCTTTCTCTCTCTCTTATCTCTCTCTCTTATCTCTCTCTCTCTTATCTCTCTCTCTCTTTCTCTCCTCCTAACTAGTGAACACTGGCAAAGTAACAACTCAAAATATGGTGGAAACTTCAAAAGGTCTGTGGCCAAGGTAATGAAGGTTTTGCACAAGAAGGTTATTTTTGAGATGCACAAACTCATGAGATGCTCATCCTTCTATAGCACTGCAAAAAGTACATTCAAACCAGTCTTCAGCCTTTGACACTTACTTATTTTCCCTATTTAAATCTTTAAAAAGGGAAAAGCAATTGTGAAAGGTCATTGTTAGATCTATCAGGATATAAGGGCTGAAGTTGTGGTTTAAGTGGATGTGTAAATTTGAGATACTTGGGACTGGATGAACAAAGACTTATTTAATCAAAGCTTTACCTATAAAATACATGTATTTATGTTAAGGCCACTAACATTTTCTAGAAAGGTTTTTCTCAAAACTGTGTTTTTTTGGACGTGGCACTGTATTTTGGTAAATATGTTGCCTGTGTTAAGGAAGAGATTAAAAGACTCAAGCTGCAGCATTATGTGAGTACTCTGTGTTCCTCCCTGTAGCTTAAGGATCTTTTGAAGGCAGAATTAACATAACCAAAGCATTAAAGTCTCAAATACTTTCCTCTCACGCTGAATGAGCAATTGGTACATTATGGGCCTGACTGCTGTTCCACAAATGTTGTACTCCCTTTGCCTTCTTTTGGCATTGTTGCTGCTCAGACTAATGGTATATGGGATCCAAATGATCTTGTTTCTGCTTGAAAGAATTGGAAGAGTGAACTTCATAACTGCACAGGGTGCTGCTTTTGCCAACAAAATCTGAGTACAGAGCAGCTTTTCCTATCTGAGGCTAATCGGCCTAAATATACTTTTTGTTAACTTGCCTCATTATCCTGCAATAGGAAAAGTGCTGCTGTGCCTTGTTTTGCAGAAGAGCTGATGTGGTGCTGCTGCACAAGAACTGACAAACCTCAATTTGAATGGTTTGACTCTGGAGATCCTGCCTGGTCTTCAGGCATGGTCTGCTGAAAATCTCTGGGGCTTGACTCCATTACACTGGGAGAAGTTAGAAGAGAAACTTGATTTTTCCAAAGGCTGAGGATAATCTGGGTTTGAGCAGAACCCAGAGGAGTTTGTAGTGTTATAGGCATGATTCCTTCTGCACTCAGCTCTGAAGCAAATGTCTTTTGAGCTCAGACCATCACTTAATAGGGAGATTATATTGTAGGAACCCAAAACTGCCTTGGCCTCTAAGCTGGGGTTAGACAGGAAGTGTTGGATTTCTCTGAATCAAATAAAAATCTAGAAATAATGCTCACATTGGAGTGTCTTGAAGGCTGACATGAAACTAGGTCATGGCAGCTCTTTTGGAATTCAGTCTTTTGGCTGCATTTTTGTGTGAGGTGTTGGGTGAAGAACAAACTGGGCACTGCTGATGAGATAGAGGAAGCCTCCCTTGGAGCTGCCTTTTGTGCAGCTCTTTAAAGTTAGCTCAGAAATCTATCAAAGTGAGAGCTTGTCTGGATAAAGGAGAGTAGTTAGGGTTTTTCCTGTCTAATTAATAGATTGAAGGCACTGATGTGGAATGGAAGAGTTTGGGCTAAATTCCAAAGTAACACAGTGCTGGATGTGAAAATACTTCTGCATTAATAACAAAATGATGGGATTTACATACTCTCATTTGCCTCTGGTGTTGATTAAAAAAGCCTAATAAGCCTCTATCTTGTGCCTTCTGAATGGATTTATAAGATGGGGATGGAGGAGTGGAAAAGAGACCTCGAGGTGTCTTGCCCTGAACACCAGACTGCAACATCAACTGGTTTGGATTACAGCATCTCTGCAGATGGATCTGGCTCTTGTGTGCTGTTGAAGGGGAGAAAACACCATTATCCTTGGAAATTCTGTCTGAATACAAAGTCTCTAAGTGTGAAAAAGGATTTTTCTTGCTTCTTCGTTTATCTGGAGGCTGTTTCTTAGTTCTGCCCATTTGCCTTCATGCATTCCAAAGAACTTGTCTCCCAATTCTTGAAAGAAACTGTTGTAATGCTAAGTTAGAAATATTTGGGGAAGACATTAAAATAGAATTCTAAAGGGTTTATGACATGCTGTGCCATTATCTACCTTGTATAAAGGTTGAATAAAAAATCAACCAAATGAGTTGCACTATTCATGTAAAGCTTGCTAACCTATGAATAATGTGATCACCCCAGATACAGCATTGTAAAGGTTTTACCAGCATCATTGGAGTACTTTTGTCTCTATTTGCATGTCTTAACAGGAGGAAGTGAAGGTACTAAGGTTGTAGAGTCAAACTTTCAGGGCTAAAGAACTTGGCTCTGGTTTCTTTTTTTCCTTTTTTTTTTTCTTTTTTCTTTTTTTTTTCCCTTTTTTTATTTCTTTTTCCCCAATCTTTTTTTTTTTCTTTTTCTGAGGTTGATTGCCTGTGGTGTGAAATGCTGAGTTTTCCTTCACCAAGGAAGCAAAGAGATCTGATAATGTTACACTGAGTCCATCTCTGTCTTCCTACACTGCATGGAGTCATCAAACACCTGCAGCACCACAGAAGGAACTTGGATCTGCTCAAGGCAGTGCCCACTTGCCCAGACACCCCTCTCCTTTCCATGATGCTGTGTGCTTCTTAAAGCCATTCTGCTCTTCATAATGACAGAAAGAGGAGGATTTTATGGCTGAGCTGGAGGATGCCTTGATAGCACAACTCTGGTGAATTCCTCTCTGATGCTGAGCAAACCCAGCTCTTCCCAAGTAGCCACCAGCTGTCCTCAGCTTTCAGGAGCACTGAGAGAACTGCAGTGTGGGAGGGGGTGTGGAGCTTCATCTTTTTAAGAGAGAAAACTGCTGCTTTCCCTGCTCACCCCGGTTATGCTGCTCTGAAGCTCCTGTTGCTGCTCAGCTCTTGAGTTACAGTAAGAGGTAGTGGGGAGAGAGCTGGAGAGGGATGGGGTAATGGCTTTAAACTGAAGGTGGGTAGATTTATATGAGATATTAAGTAGAAATTCTTGACTATGAGGGTGGTGAGGCACTGACACAGGTTGTGGATGCCCCATCCCTGGAAATGTTGAAGTCCACCTGGGCAGTCTGGTCTGGTGGAAAGACACTTTGCAAGGAGCTTGGAAATAGATGGTGTTGAGGTCTGTTCAAACACAAACAGTCCCATCATCCTACAACAGGATTGAACATACAGGGGTAGGAGAAAGGACAGACTTTATTTCCAGAGAAGATGTTAAAAAATGCTATCTTGAATTGAAATTATATTTTGTTACCTTTTCCCAGTAGATCCAGGGCTCTGTTCAGGTAGACTTTGTGCAGTTCCTTTCCTGTGATCCTCTGGAGTCAGACCACTGTTGCAATCAGGGTTTGGCAATAGTAAAGTTCTGTGGAGTGTGTGAAAACCTCTCCCTCTGCTGCTCTTTGGTCTCCACCCTTTAGACAAGAAACTGTGATACAAAGGGCTTGCACTCAGCAGTGCTCATTTAACTAAGGGGGAGGAGCAGGGCTGTGGATCACACTGATGTGTGGCTGAGTTTGGTACTCAGCCTTTGGACAAAACCACCACTGCTGCTTATTCCCCTTTGTGATTGATCTCCACCCACTGTGCCATTTCCTGTGAGTCACTTATGAGACAGGACAGCCCTTCTCTGGCTGCTCAACATTGCCCATTGAGTGAGTCAGTGTGCCACTTTGGGTGCCAGCACTCTTTTGGTCACTTACCCTGGGCAGGGTCGTTGGGGCTGTGGGATGCTCAAGCCTTCGGTCAAGTTGAAAGGCTCCCTAAAAGCAGGACTCCTGGGAACCAAACCACAAACATTCCTAGCAGCAGAAAGGATTCCTCCTCTTAATCCTGAGGGCTCTATTGTTTTCTGTTTGTGCCACCTGCCCAGGTGTGTTATGTGATAACCCAAGGTGTGCTGGTGCTGTGCACATCTCCAGGATGGGCAGAGCTTTGCAGACCCTGGAGCACTGCAGCCAGCCCAGCTCTGCTGCCCAGCAGGTGACTTGCATGTCTCATGTCCTGGGGCTTCTTGTGCTCATGTGCAAGGAGGTTATGAGAAGGTGGCTTTCAGAAAAGGAGCAGAAAACCTCTTTTCAGTGTAGCTAGGTTGTTTGATGTAGTCCAGCTGGGCCCAGAATGCTGTTTCCCTGCATGGCTGTGATCCTGCTCTGTGATCTTGTACCTGAGAGGTATTTCATGACTGGAGGTGTCTCAGCCCTTGGAGCAGCCCTGTGTGCAGAGCCCAGAGGAGTTCAGAGACAGCTGTACATCTGCTGCAGAGCTTGGAGCTAAGCAAGGGAACAACTGAGGCCTGGAGGCAGCAGAAGTCAGGGCATTTCACTGCTGCTGCTAATGTGTAATCCTGCTGGTGCATCTACATGCTGGCACAAAGCAGCATCTCTCACCCCATATGGCAGAGAGAGGCCTTTGGTGTCTCAGTGATCTCTCTTCAAGAGCAGGAAATGCTGTTTATTCCTCTCTTCCTCCTCCCTGCCTCAAATAAGTGTGATTCCTTAGAGATGCTCAATTCCCAAACACTATGTGGAGAAAAGTTGAGAGCTGTATGGAAATGGATTGTGGGGACACAGAAATAAGATCTTCTCTGCCGTGTCTGTGCTGTCACTGCATCTCCTGGGGATTCCCTTTCCCATCCACGGTTCACTAAATTTATGCCATCTGCTCAGGGATGTTCTTGGGAAGTGTTTAGTGCCCAAGGCTGTTCTGTGCTCCCCCAGCACGGTGGGAGTCAGCATCTTCAGCTGCACTGCTTGGGTGAGAAATTGCTGAAGGCAAGAATCAGCACCAATTACCAGCAATAAATGCTGAGGAGTGAAGACTGGGGAGGATGTCAGATTGCTTAAGTCTCTTCCAACGTAGTTGTGTTGGACATGCATTTCTTGAGACCTCCAAAACCTTGGTCAGCATTTCTGAGGTGATTGACTGTTCTTTGCCACCCTGGCTTTGGAATGACATGAAGCAGTGAAGAAGAGCTCTTCTGGGCCTTTTCCCATGGCCTGGCATTTTGACTCCTCGACATCTTGAACTCCAGAGTACTTCTGTGGTCAGAGAGCAGGTCTGAGCAAAGAAACCCCTCTGGGCTTGAAGATGAAGAGACCTCTTACACATATTTCAGGTAGGAAGGATGAAAGGCTGAGATGAGTACCAGAATTATTTTTAGTGGATTCCAGAGAGAGACTTTTAGACCTGAACTGTAAGAGGTGAACTCTTGGTGTGAGAAAGACAACCTGTCTTCCTCTTCCTCCCAGGTAAGTTCAGTTTGTGGTCCTTTGTTATGACGAATCTGACAAAACAACAATCTGCTCGTGTTTCTGCTGGTTCAGTCACCACAGGAGCTCCCACACACAGAAAGGTGTGAGAGCTTCTGGCAAGCCTGGTCTAAGCAGCCCAGGACCCTTGGGTAGGCTTTGACTTTGCAGAGGAATTGTCTGGATGGGGAATTCAGTTCTCTGTCTGTATCCTCAGCAATTTGTAGATCCTGCTTGCATCTCCTTCTAATGTTTTTTCATCACTGGCCAATTGCAGTGGCTGATTTATTTAAAGTCTCTCTGATGCACCATTAAAAGTCAGCAAGGTCGAGGGGTCCTCAGCAAAGTTAAGATCCTCTAGGAACACGGTCAGTGGCTGTCTGGAGGAATAAACAAATGAGCTGAAAATCGAAATATAATTTAACCACAGCACAGATGCCTCTATATCAGCCAGGAATTTTTCATTTTCCTCTATTATGTTTTGTTATGAGCTTTATTCATATTTGAGTCACATGCAGAAGTTTTGGATCTTTCATGTCACACTATAAAGAAATGTGGAAGCAATAACTTCTTCCAAATATTGTGTTCTAACCTTCAGATGGATTGCCTGCAATTATCCCACTGATGAGAAATAGTAATTCTCCCCAATGTATTTCCATGACACATCCTTTGAACTCACAGTGATCTGTAAGCATTTTAGCTCCTTGTAGAAAGAGTCTTTCACTTGCTGCCTTGTAAACAAATTGAAGAATTAATGGTAAACTGAGAGAAAAGGGATGATTTTTTTTTTCTTTTAAACCAATAATGCAGAATCATTTTGAGTGCAGGGAGGGATAAGACACTCAACAGAAATGTCTCCCCACCTCAGTACTTGGCTCAGGAGTGTGTCTTCATTTTTAATTAGCCATGAATTGTTTTCAAGTCCAGGTTTTCCAGTCTTCTAAATTTCAGACTTGTGTGAGTGCCAGAATTTGGCTCTGTGTGTGTGTTTTCAAGCACAGTGGCCCTGGCCAGAACTCATCTTTATGTGGTTTCTGACAACCAGCTTTGGCTGGAGCCAACTGAGACCTTCGTGTGGAAGTCCACCCGCACACACAGAAGTGAAGAGAGAAGGCTTTCTCCTAGGGCAGTCCAGACACATTGCACATCCCAAAATAGTCCCACCTCCTGAACTTTCCATCCTGATTTGGAGGCTGACACCTCCCAGTGTGGTGGCAGTGACAGTCACAAGCAGCTGAGTGCTCGGGTGTCCTCTCCCATCAAACACAACACCAGAGTGTGTTTTGGCAGGAGCTCTTCCACAGCACTGAGACAGGCAGTGATGACAACACATCCCCAGGCCCTGAGGAGTGCTGCTGCATTCAGAGCTGCAGGACTTTCCCAGAGCCAGCCAGAGATTTCTCTTGTGTGACAACTGTTTTCCAGGTGCTGTTATGGGGCTCCCAACAGAGCCATGGCCCACGCGCTCCCAGTTGCAGGACTGATTTTGTTTGAGGAGAGAGGAGGCCTCAGCCAGCTCTGCTCCAGAGCACAGGGCCTGCAGGGCATCTCCTTGATGAATGAGGTGGTATTTTGTAAAGCTGAAGCCAGAGGTGGGGCTTGGCATCTGTTCAGGTCAACACTCCAAGGACACCAAGGCTGCACACCAAGGGCAGTTCCTGTCCTCTGGGTGGGGGGAACTTGCCTGCTCTGGCCTGTGCATCTCCCAAGGTGAGGAAGAGAGTTGTGTCCATCTCAGATGGTTTCCTGACTGTGCTTACACGGATTTCTGATGTCAGGAAAGTAGAGAAAAGCCCTAAGCCTTTAAGCAAGAATAAAACATATTTATGATTATTCTGAAATCTCTTAAGGAGGAGGAGATGAGGGGAAAGAACAACGATTAAAGTAGATTTGCATTTCATTTAATAAGTTATGACTGGGCTGGAGAAAAGCTGGCAGAAGACCATTGCTGAAACCTTTTAAACCAAAACAGTCCAAGCCTGATGGGAAAATGTTTGAGCCTTCCAGGAATAACTCACATACTAATGAGGAGGTCATATTTTGTTTCCTTCCAGTAACATCTATGGGTGAATCAAGAAGAGGGCTCACTGTGCCATGTGTTGCATAGTTTGTGTGTTGGGCTCTCAAAATATTTCTGAAGAGTCCTGAAGAGACAAAGGATGTAGAAGAAAATTAGGAAGAAGAGCAGCCTTGGTAATTCTATAAAAAAAGCCAAAGTCAACTGAAGTTAAGGAGGTTTTTGAGTTCCCAAAATCTGCCTTGTCTATATATTCTGGATGTACAAATGTTCTTGTTCAAAACCAATCAGTTTCAAATGCTATGATTCTTTTTGATTTCTGTAATTGGAAAGCTTCAACTGTTTCTCAGCTTCATGTTTTTGAAGATCCTCAGTTAAGAGGATCCTCATCCTATATAAATCATAAATTATTGGTAAGTACAGACTTATCTCATTGCTTACATAGCTCTCTTCATCAGCATCCTCTTCCCAGAGGGTGCTTTAACCTATCTGACAGCAAATGGCATCCAGGCAAGAAGGGCATTTTCAGGAAGGCAGTTTGCCTGTGGCGTGGATCAAGTTCTCTCCATTGCCTGGTGCCTGAAGGGTGCATATTTTCAGAAAGGATGATGGTTTCAGAAAGGTTGTGATGGCTATCCAGGAAATCACTTTTCCATTTGGTGGTAGAGAATCTATCCCAACATAAAATGACAGAATAATTTGTGTTGAAAGGAGCTTTAAAGATCATTTAGCCCAACCCCACTGCAATGAGCAGGGACATCTCCCTCCAGATGAATATTTTCAGGGATGGAAGCATGTTGCTGGTATTTCTTGCCAAAGGAACCTGTAACACAAAGCTGCCTGTGAATAAAAGAAATGGGAATATTCTTGCAACGTGGCCCTTCTGCTTCTAGGAACATTACAGCAAAAGTGTAAAAAGGGTTTGAGTGGCACAGAGCTTAAACAGCTTTTTAAAAATCCACCTCAATTTAAAATTGAAAGATTATCCAATATTGCATAAGCTTGAGAAAGTTGGACAGATATGAATTTAGCAAAGTGGTTCCCATGCCAGGCTGGATCTCTCTGGGAGCAGGCCTGTATGAAATATATAGCAGAGAAGAGACTGTCAAAATTTTCAGGGGATGACAGTGCAGAGGCAGATTCCTCTGCAGGGCCAGCTCCTGGCTCCACAGCAGGACACCCTCTGCTTGGAGAGGTTTGTGTGGCACAGCCTGGGTGGGACCCTCTGCAGTGGGGTTGCTTGCTGGGCTTCATCCCTGGGGCTTTCTAGCCTGAAAGGTTTCAGCCTCTGCATTTCCTACAAAAATGTGGAGCATTCTGGGAGTTACTGAGTAAAGCACCATTGTGTGGCCTCACTGGTCTTGAAATGTGAATTGTTCTACAGCTAATGAAATCTCTTAAATTCCTGTAAATAAAAGATGGGAACAGATTTGCTGGTGGAAAGTGTCCCAGCTCAGCAGTTTCCCTCAGCCCCAGACAACTGCCATTTGCTTGCATTACTTTCATAGATTTGTAAATATTGCAGAACACGAGGGGTTTAAATTTTCATGCTTTAATGTGAGGCTGTGGCTGCACTACAGCAGGGGATTGGGCTGGGAGCTTGGACAGCAAGCTGTGTGATTGATAAAAACATACAGGAGGGATAGGGTAAGAGGCTTCCCAGGGTGTCATTTGAGTTCATTGTGTGGATGGAAATGTCCTTTCCAGGTAGAAACAGAAGCCTCTTGACTAAAACATTGGAGTGGAGATTTCTCTTTGAGCAGAGCAATGAGAGAGGATGATGGTGGTCTAAGCTTTCCTAGCTCCATACTGAAAAAAAAAGGTCTAATTAATCATACTTGGTTTTCCTTCCCTGTTTATGTGATTTCTTACTGTTAGGAAACACTTGGGTTACAAATCTCAGACCCAGCAGAGAAATATCCTTTATATGTTCTGGCTAAGCCTCTCTCAGGAAGGAGCACTAAGCCCCTAGACAGTTCAGGTGGTTTTTCCTGTATTAAATGAGTCTAAAGCTGCCCACTGCAGGTTGTGCTGGGCTGGCCCATCCACATGCATTCATTTCAGCAACTTAGAAAAATCCCCAGGCTTGTAAGAGAACCCTACATATTTCATAGCTTGCTGGGATGGTATAAGCCCTTACAATTTGAAGTAAGGTTGCTTGCTTGATGAGAGCATTTGCTGTGGTCAGAATATTTTAGCAGCTGTGAGCACCTGGCTCTTTCAGTATATGGTGTCTGATTATAGGATTTGCCCTTTGTGAGCTAAGAAATAATTTCCCCATTGACTACCTTTTCTTAATGTAGTTTTCTTTCCTAAATTGCTCACACAGTGCATATAAATCACACAGCCAAACTGCATGTGGAGCAGACTTGCTTCTGGGTTTGTGAAGATATGAAATATGTAGCTTGCATTTTGCAATCATAGCAGCCCAAAAAGAAAGTGTACATGCTTTTTGGAAAGCATCTCAAAAGTATTTTTCAACATCTTCATTTTTGGGAGTTTGGCCTGAGGGTTTTTTGGAGAATTTCTGCTCTGAAAAATTTATTTGAGTAAGCAACAGGTTATGAATACATTCAAGCAACTGCAGTCAGTAGTGAGTTCAGCAATGCAGAGTCCAGGTGCAAGACCTGATGTTTGGAGAAGGACTGACACGTTGGGAATATTTATAGGTGGACCCTGCTACATTAATTACTGCACCACCCTTTGGGATCTGAGAGGTTCAAGACCACCCTGCTCTTTTTTAGATGGGTTTATCACCCTTAAGCCAGTCACCAGCACCAGTCTTGCTCTCTTTGGCAGTGGTGGCTGTGTCAGATGTAGGCACTCCCTAGTTTTAGGGGTTTCACTTGTACTTCCTGCATTGACAAAAATTATGTTTTCCCCCTGTGTTTGCAGTAGTAGAAGATAAGCTGCTCTAAAAGAGTTTTATTTGCTTTGGGGATGATGAGTGGCACTCTCACACAGAAATGCTGTTAACTGAGAGCAAACCCATGTCAAGGTGGCAGTAGATGATGCAGAATCCCCTGCCAGTGTAGGTACCACTCTTCCAGGCCTCTTAAGGAGTGATACACATGGGGATGCAGATTTGGTACAGTGCAGCTGTGCTCAGGGATGTGTCAAACCCCCCTGGGATCAGTGCTGGCCCTCTGCATCCATCTGTGGATATTTTGGCATAGTCCTTGCTCAGGGAATTCTCCAGGATTTGGCCTATTATTAACAATTCCAAAACGATGATTGCTCACAAATCCTTGTTAATAGATACAGTGACTTCTGTGTGTTTAATCTAAAGCCTGTTTGCTTGGGGTTTAGGCAGCTGGGATGAATTGCACCCAAAAATGATCTGGCATGCAAAAAATGGTGTTCTCTGGTCGTGGTTTTACTGCATTGAAGATCCACAGTGTTTGGCTGCCTGAGGGCTGTGTTCAGTAGGTACCAGTGCAGTGAACACAGCTCTTGGGGGACAAGATTGCTTGGCCATGACCATTATGACACTGCATACCTGAGTAGGCAAAAAATCCCCTGAAAATGCACTGCCTGTCATGTGTTATTGCTTAATGATGCAGCCAGAGGCAGGGCTGACATTAAGGCCATTCTTCCCTCCCGGTGGGGAGCACATCTTTAATCCCATCAGAGCAGATGCATTTAGAAACTGCAAACAGAGCCTGCTCAGAGCTGTCACTTCTCTCCCTTAATGAGTCCATTCTTCAATCAAGGTAGTTTCTTCTCTGGGAGCTCAGTGATAATGTTTGAAAATGGGATATTTATAGTGGTAGTGCCAGGCCCTTAGCAGCCTGATGGCTGAAGCCAGGCATCTCTGCTTTCAAACACTGGGTCAGCTGGGCAGGGGGAGAGGTGGGCACAGTGGAGGGCTTTGGCTGAGCTTGGAAATTCAGATTTCCTCAAAACAGGGGTCTGGAAAAGCTGACATCTTATTAATTCCCCTCTTTCTGGGCAGGGCACTACTTAACAAATCATACCAGGTGAGGAGAGGGGAAGGAAAATAAAGAGTGTGAAAATGAGTGTAAGCTTAGTGCTTGTTCTTGCAGCAAGGACTGCAGCAAAGCATTGAGCTGACAGGGCTGGGGCTCACCTGCCTCTGTCAGCAGCTCTGCCAGCTCCATTTGCTTTGCTCAGCCTGCCTTTCCTTGTCCTGATTTGCCTGGACTACTCCTTTAAAGCAATGGGACTTGGCTGTGGCAGAGGTACTGGACTGGTGGCATTTTGTTCTTTGGGAAAAGTCACTTTTCTAAAACATCATCTTTTTTCCCCCCCACACTGCTCCTATTACTTAAACTCCTCAGTTTTCAGGAATTATTTAGGACTAGACAACCTAGTGAGTGGGTGTGTGCCAGTACTGCATTTTGAGCCTGAACTGGAGCCGTTGTGTCAAATTTTCCTGCGTTTTCTGTCAAAACTCTCAGGATCTGAAACTGTGTGATAGATACTCAAATTCAGGCCCTGCTAATTATGGATTTTTCTCAGGTCAACGAGGAATGGAAGAGTTTTCTTAGATCTGTAAGCCATGAAAATGCACTTGACCTGGCCACAGGGTTCCCATAGCCTCCTCCCGAGGCTGCTTGGATTTTCAGGGTAATAAAGGGCATTGCCCACCACCTCTCTGCAAGTTTTGGCACTCAGCCCATCTTGCACACTCACTTCCTATTTTGCAAGCTGTCAATGCCTACTTGCATGCTAAGAAGAGGTTGCTGTACAGCTTTCAGATAAAATATTTATGAGTGGTTGAAAATTATCAGTAAAAGCATCCAACCGTGGCTATGCAAAAAGGAGAATTAGAGCTTTACCAACACCCAGCCTTTCTCAGCAAGGAAAAGCTCTGCCAGTTGTCTTTCCTGCCACCATAAGCACTTAAAAACCAGAGTCCAGACTTGCACAATAAGTAGTGTTGAGGATCCTGCTCTCATCTTGGGTTTAGTTATCACACTGTCATATTGCAAGTAGCTCTGGGTGGTTCTGGAGGAAAGTCATTGGATCAGTAACAATTCCCCCTCTGGAGCTGTGACAAAATTGCAAGTGCATGGGAGAGATTTTGTGTGTGTTTTATCTCAGTGCACTCACTCCTTCTGCCTTGAAAGTGCTTGGGTATTATTTTTTTAAAAAGACATTTTCTCAGGCCTCATCATCTTAAAAAGTAATTGTGTTCAACAAAGTAGCATCACATCAAAATTGCCTTTACTCCACAGCCTCACACTTAATTCTTCTCCTCTTCCTGCTTTAGGAAAGCTTTGCTTTCCTCATGCTGCAAATATATGACTCAGAGGAAAAAAAAATCATAAACCCAAATCAAACCAATATTTTTTCATAAATGAAGCAAGGCCCTGTGGAAGCTTGGCATCACCATTGGTGTTGCAAACAAATCTCGTTTATAATAATCAAATAAGCTGCAGTTGTTTCTGTGCCAATAAAGGAGGCACTTGGGAGGACAGGGCAGAGCAAGCACCACCTGGTCTGCTCCTACCTGAGATGGGCTATTTTGGAGTCCAAATCAGTGTCTAGCACACTGCAGGTGAAGCTCTGAATTTCAATCCTCAAAATTGTTTATACAGAGTTGTCCTGTGAGTGTTCTTTGTTCTGTGGAGATCTGGGTAGGCTTTGGACTGGTGCAGATCAGGCTCATGCACTATTTATTCCAGGGCTGCTGTTCTTCTTCCATGGGGGAATTTAGAGCAAGGCTGATGAGGGAGGCTTGGAGAAGAGTGAGTGCTCATTCCTCAGGGCACATCCCTCTCTGCAGCTCTGTATGGCAGAAAATTCCAGTGACACCCTGACATTTCTGTACATCCAATAGGAATTTTCCTTCCCCTCGTAATCTTCTCTATTCCAGGCTTAAATCACCACAAGTCCCAACTGGCTGAACAAACCTGAAATCCCTTGGGATCATGCCCCTGCTTAGGGCCCTCACAGTCCAAGTGCTCCCCACTGCCTCTGAGTTTGGGGTTCCTGTGCCAGATTAATCAAGCAGAAGGTCAGGTGGGGTGACCAGGGTAGTTCCTAATGCTTTATATGTCAGTGAGCACCAAGGCAGGCAAAACACTGAACAGGAGCTTCTTTTTAGCCCCTGAAAAGTTAATGATTGTGCTGTGTAAAAGACCATGCATTTCAAGGCCTGACAGGTGAGTTGCCCTTTGTTAATCAGAGCCAAGGGACAAGAAACCATTGCACCAGAAGTCCAAACCTTTATGCATTTATTTACTATTGTTTCACTGGCTGTTAAACTATTTGCTAGTACTCATCCCAAATTCATGAAGTACTATAAATACTCACAGAGGAAAACTTCATTATTTTTTCATAAAGGACAAGAAATACAGTTGGGAAGCTCGGTTTGGTAGTCATTCTTGTGAACAGCTGAGGGTGTGCTGGATTCCCATTAAAAGCTTGTCAGGTGGTGCCTGTGTTCCAAGCCCTGGGTGGCCTATTCCAAATGTAAGATGGGAAGGTTAAACATTTCTAATTAGACATATTCCCACAGGTGAGAGACACAGCTGCCCTCTGATGGTGTACTTCATAAATTCTCTATATATGGTGGAGAATTGTCACTCCCTATTACCACCTGCCAAGCTGAATGTTTGGGTTTTAACCCCAGGTCCTCTTTGAGGTCCCTTTGTGCTGCCAAATAAAATTACTTTGGTATGAGTAGGAATGGAATTCTGCCCATTTGCTAAAAAGTCCTTTTGGTGGACTCTGGCTCTCAGACTCAGTGCTTATGGATCCTTAAAATACAAAAATCTCTCACTCAGATCATAACAAACCTGTTCTGATGGGAAATAGGTGTTTTTGTTCCTTGCTTGTGGTGACTTGGCACAAGAACTGTTGTGGTGGTGGGGGGCACTGCTGCTACCCTTAATAGATTCTACCTCAGACATAATCTGACTCAGGTTTTCAAATTATTATTGCTGTGCTCATTATACCCACTTAAGTGATATTTTAAACTTTGCTCTGAGTCACCAAGTAGGTTTTCTCCCTTCCCACTCATTCGTAATATTTTCTAGATATTCACCCAGGTTAATGCTCACTAATTTAGGTTCCAAAATTAATAATCCCCTGATAAAATACTCCAGTTTAAATAACTCCCCAGGCTTAAGGCAGATGTCGTGTGTGAGTCAATGTATTCCCACCACTTTGAGAAGAATATTGTTCACAGTGTCATATCCAGAAACATCACATTATCTGCTGAATATTTAGAAATGGGTGTATATTTGGTAACTGGAAAGAACAGATATAAATGCATGTTCCAAAATGCCATTATTGTAGTGATACTTATTAGGTGTTTTTATTTGTTGGCTACAATATAGTAGTTTAAACTTATCTGACTGATTTTCAAAAGTCAAATGGATAAGACACTCTTAAGGGAATGCTGGCATTTTCTAAACTAATTTTCTTGCAGGCTGGAAGAAAACTGATATATCCCTCAGCCATCCCTTTTCCAGCTTGGTCTGCAGCCTAATTTTGGCTTCAAACCCGGGCTCTGGCCGAGCTCGGC
>VZRX01009480.1:12287-24622 GCA_013398075.1 Notiomystis cincta | reverse complement strand
GGGACGGGGCCCGGCGCGACCTGGGCGCCCACCGGCACACACCTGTTAGAGCACGGTCGGCCTGTTACGTAATTAGAGAATCAGCTAGCTTGGAAAAACCCTTGGAGGCCAGCGAGTCCCGCCAGCATGTCAGCTAGACCATGGCACTGAGTGCCAGATGTTTTCTCAAACACCTGCGGAGGCGGTGGCTCTATCGCTTTCCTCGGCAGCCGATTCCAATAATAACCCTTTCTGTGAAGAAATCCCTGTACTCCTGTTGTAACCTCACAATGGGCAGGACCTTTCGGGCCCATAGGAATGGTGGATGCGCTGGAGCAAGCTACAAGGTCGTCATGGTTGTTATCCTAATTAATCTGTATGCCACAGTGTCCCATACCGATCAGTGCTTCTGTACAAATGTGATTTTGTTTGCAAAAGTTTAATGTTGCTTTTGGTGACAGAGGCTCACAACGTTCATTGCCATCTTTCCTTTCTCAAATGCTATAGTACAGTATAACTTTGGCTGTTCAGATTGCTGCTAAAATGAATCAGTCTGTAGTTTAATCTCTGTGATACACTTTGACTTTTCTTACTCATCAATAATCTATGTTAATCTTTTATTTTGGTTCTGGTTGCTGTGTTCTAGAAAGTAGCGAAAAACAACTAGAATATGACTGAAAGGCAAGACCTCCTTAGTCCTTCTTCAAGTATACCTATTATGTTAAAATAAGTTATCTTTGAGAGTCAAAGACATTTTTCAGTACTAAAGGAGCCTGAAAATACAGGCATTTTTGGGCTTTTTTTGGGGGAGGGGACACACCTAATGCTGTAAGTTTGCTATGCTCAGAGACATTTATGTTGTTTTGTCATTTGGACACCATATTATATGTTAAGAAAATCTGTGCAGCTGTATCTCTGAATATCTCTGTATGGCACTACTATGTCCAGCAGTGTCTAAAATGAGTCATTCCCTTCTTCCTAGGGAAACAAATTTTATTTCACTGAATGTGAATAGAAGAAACAGAGGGAGTTGTTTGCCTTCTTCCTTAAGCCTTTGGTGGGGTTAATAAAATATTTGTTTAATGCTTACAGGAAAACAGTGCAGCTGAATGCAGTTTCTCATTGTTTGTTCTCTGCTTGCTAATTCGCTGTGAAGCAGAAAAGATTGATGGCTTTACATTGTTTCCAAATGTGATCTCTAAGACTGACGTGGACCACTTGTTGAAGAGAACGTATTGCATCTCGGAACTATGGAGGTCAACGCGACTCCTCATCTGTTGTTCTTTCGGGTTACAGCTTTCTGTGAGGCCTCGAAGTGCCTGGAATGTGTTACAGTACTGCCAAAGCATGCACCTCCCACAGCCGCTGGCTCAAGCGGTCCCGAGTTAGGCACTAAGGGTGCACATGGCTAGTCTGGGAGCATTAATCCTCACAGGGCTGTGGCTATGGAAAACCATGGGACACTATGCCTGGACATCATTTTTCAAAGCAGTAGCTAAGCACTTCGGTTTTGATAGATGGAAGTAAAGACAGGGACCTTTTTCAGAATAGTTATGTAGCAATGTGTGGTCAATAAATCAACGTTTTGGCTTTATTAAGCTGCTCTGGCACAGTGCTTCCAGTACATGCTCACCTTGCATGGGTGCGTCTCAAAGCACCTGTGAATTTGCTGGCATGTTCTACCTGGCAGGAACAAGCTTTTAATTACTGAGGTTGAAGTAAGCTCTTCTGCAGTTTCTTCCAGTCTTTTGTATTTTGGGCTATGTCCTAAAGTTAGTGTTGGCTAGTGACAAAAACCCTGATCCCACGACAACAACCTCTAAGAGAAAAGGATAACCTGTAAGTCCCCTTACCTGTGTTTTAAGTTGCTGATGCAATATCTAAGCGGCACAAACCTCTGAACAAAAAATAACCTTTTTGCTGTGTGACAGTGTATCTTCTCTCTTTCGAAGAGGTCAGAAACCATTCCCGGTTTGAGGAGTTGACCTCTGTTTGAGTTACAAATTTCCATGTCTTCCATGACACCTCTAGGTCCCTGCTTCATTGTGGTACCACTCACAGTGATTTTTTTCCTTAAAAAACCCTGAATTTCCTGTATTGCAATGAATGTGTTTGTCTTGTCTGATCACTGTATTTTTCCAAGGTGGCTCCTTTCTATTCCTTCCCACTGGGTACTGGTAGACAGCAATTAGGTTACAATGAAGCCTCATCCTCTTAAGACTGAACAAACCTTGCTCCTCAGCTACTTTTCATTAGAGATATCCTCAAGTCCCTGGAAATTTTGTGGTCTTCTGCTGGAAGTCTGGAAGTATGTCAATGTCCTTCATATACTAAGAGTTGAAAACTGGTCACAGTGTGCTATTTCACCCAAATTGGTGCAGAATATTTCATTTTGGTTTTAAACATATCCATTGGTTTAAATGTATACATTTCTGTATCATGTAGCAGCAGCACAAAAAAATCTTTTCAGAATTTTAAATTTGCTTAACATTTCAGTCACATAGCTATCTCGAGTTATTTTAGATGCACAAAATGCTGTCTTCTAGAATTCCACTGCAATACTGCTTGAAACACATGAGATGGCAGCAAATACCAGAAACAAAGCCCTGCTGGCCCAGAGCAGAGAAGCTGATGGCAGTGAGACAGATTTTGCCCTGCTCCTGATTGTCTGGACTGTGTAGATTGCTGCAGCTTCTCTTATGTTGCATTGAGTTATAAATCACGGTGTGAGGGCTGGCTGTTTAAATATAGTACTGTCAGGAAAATTCACAAACGCCAGAGGTTTATGTCCAGAAAGAAGACAGAGGAGTCCTTCAGCTTTACTCGAATAAAGGGAAAGTGTCCACCGGGGCACATGCCTGCGCGTTTGTCTGTCTCAGGGTTTCAGAGGGCACAGCCTCCTTTTATCCTAAACTCCCGGCCGCACGGTGCCCTCTTCATTTCCCCATTGGCTGAGGTACTAGGAAATTACAGCCTTCCCGAACCGCCTGCCAGACATTCTCCCCCGAACCACCTACCATATATTCCCCTCTTGAACCTATTAGTTTACTCCAGAGTTCAAAAGTTCAGGCTTATGCCGACCCTTAGGCAGTCTAGGTTCTGCAACAACCTGCTGCCCAAAGTTAGTAGAGCCATTAAGACTTAATCTCAAAGACATTAACACCCATACCTTCACTCATCAAATTATTTGTAAAGACATTAGCACACATCTTTCTTCTCAATAGTGACTGAAAATTTCTGTAGCCTGTATGTTTCATTGAGAGTATGCAGTTTGGTAATGTTATGTAACAGAAGACACTTCTAAGTCATAATGTTCTGAAAATTCATTCACTCATGAAACTTTGTAGCAGTTAAACATTTCAGTGACCTGAAGATGAAGTTAGCACATATAAACTGGGAATGATGAACAGTAAAAACACTAGCAGGACAAATACGGAGTAAGTTTACCCATGGGTATAGTTAGTAGATATCTTTCTTCTGATAATGTCATTCTATCCGGATGAAAAGTATCTTGAGTGATCTGTCTCAGAACGTTTTGGCTTTATGTAGAAATCTCCAGAATATCTATGGACCTCTTACAAAGGCCAGACTAGATAATCATAAATAGAACTTCCAAGTTGAGGATTCACATTAAATATTTATTTTTATTACATTTATTCTTGATGTTTTGTTTTAAACATAGAGGGAACCTTATTGTATTTAACATTAATCACTTTCATTAGAAACAATGTTTCTTTTAGCTGATAGCTTTTTTTTCTCTAATAGGGCAATAGTGCTAGAACAGTGCATTGGAAGTCTACACAGGCAGCAAGTCTCTGAGGCCCAGATTCTGGCCTCCCAGACAGTTCAGCTGAGCAGTCAAAAGTTCCATTGTTTGGTGACACTAGATTTTTCTTTGGTTGTGTTCTTGCTGCCAGATTTATGAAAAATGTAATTCTGATTTCCAGTAGTACTGGACAGATGGTCAACAGTCTTAATTGTACTGTAGTGCAAAAGGGATAAAAATTTAACAATACAAAATCAGGTCACCTTGTTTCCCTCTGTGTCAATGAATTTGTCTTCTTTTCAGTACAGTGTTTTCTGACCTATATTTAATAGGGTTCTAGATCAAAATTGTCACAGTATCTGTCCATTTTGTCTGTCATACCCATGTGACTTCAATGGGCTTTAGTAGTTTTACATGTATAAAAGACAATTCCATGATAATGACAAGGTGAAGATGAATATTCTGACAAGGACAGACAATACAGAACTTTTTCTTGCCTCCACTGTGATAAATAAATAACAGAATTCATGTATATAGATTTACCTGAAAAGAAAACAAGTACAGCTTGTAATTACCTCACCCAGGTATTTTATGCTTCCTATGAATTTGGTTTATTGATGCTGTTCACTGAAATGTGTAAAAGTCTTTCAATTTATAAATTAGGCATAGTGCCAAAATGCATTCCATTTAGATAAAAGGTTATATGTTAGGGGAACCAAAATCTTTGTATTGGGGAAGTAGTAGAGCTGGCTGGAGCATTGGACTCAGGATGCTCATGTTCTCTTGCTGTATGCAGAAACGGTGCTTTATTTCAGAACAACAGGTGGCAGTCTTTATCTTCTGCTTGTCTCATCCACAAGCAGTTAAGGTATCTTTCTTCTACACTAAATAGCTAATATGCTTAGACTGCAATAGCAGAAAGTGAGGCTTGGCTGTATCAGTTATCAAACCACTTGCGTTTAAACCATAAGTTAAACTTCTGTAAACAGTCCATGGAATCTACACAGAATCTGACAAATATGAGCCTGCAAACAAGTGGCATTTAACCATTACTGTCCTTTTTCTGTATTTGTGTAATTTGAGGGCTGAACTGAGAAAAATTGATTATGTCCCTTTGTAAAGCCCTCCTCCAGAAATATATTCTACCCTTTCTTATTGAGCAGGTGAATATGAGAAGTTTTTTCCCTGTTGTGTTGAAGAGTGTGTGTCTCTGCCCAAGAAAGCTAATGAAAGAGCAGAGAGGAAACAGTACACAGCAGCTGAGCAAGTACTGGCTCGAAGATACCACAAAAAGAGCTGCAAGTCCATTTTAGTCTGCGAGACTCCTCAAAGTAGTTTGAAACCATGAAAATAAATTGGTTTATATGAACTACTTTGGCAATTTTTTTTCAGTCAAAAGAAGATGGATGTAGACTCTGCCACAAGTTGACTAACAAGAAAAGCCAACTACAAGAAAAGTCTGCTGCACCCATGATCATAGGTGGAAATTAAGAAAGCTTCTTTTTTTTTTTTTTTTTAAAGCATTGCTTCCATCACCTGCAGTGTTTATTCTTTGTCTTTTTTGTCTTTAAAACCCCTCTATGTGATAATACAGAAAGTATTTGGAATAGCTCTACCTTCAGGCCACTGCATAGAACAAGTATAAAGGAAAAACGTAATCAAGTGTATACAACCCAAAGTATTGCATCAGAATACTATTTTTCAGAACTTGCACTGTTTTTAAACTTCTTCAGAAACTGGAAATTGAATTTGAATTTTACTAGCTGGAAGTTCCCACCTCTTAATTTTCACTTAAATTGTACATTGTAATATCTTACAGGGAGATATAAAAGGTTAGCATTTGTAGAAGAAAGGAGTACAAAGCTAATATAAATGTTAAGTAAAAATTTTAGCCAACTACAGGTTACATTGGTAGAATCCTTTAGTAAGTAAGTTGTGATTTGTCAGTAATCAGAATGAACATGAAATGTATGAATCTTCCTACATTTGAAGTTTTAACAATTCATCATTTTGAGAGTTAATGTAATGTAACTAAATATTGAAATAAATGTTGACTTGATTTTCATTTGATAGTCCACAGTTCGTTTGATTTTCAGCATGGAAGTCTACACACTTCTTGAAAAGGATTTTTTTTTAATTTTGGTTAAATTTAGAGCACTAATGCTGTCATGATTCTGAGAAGCAACATGAATTCAGAACCTTTAAAGATTTTGGAAAGTATCAAGCAAGCAATGCTTGAAGATTATCATATTTTTGGTCTTACACATGATTTGATTTGATGTAGCCTCTGTTGTCCTTAGATACACTTATCCATCCCATTAATAGTGCTGTAATAAAACCTAAAACATCAGAGCACCAGAGGAACTCCAAAAATATTCTTAAGTTAGCTGACACTTAACTGAATTTTTTCATGTTGTTTCTTTTCATAGCTGCAAAACAATGAAGAATAACATTTACTGTACTGGGATCAGACAAGGATTAAAAAAGCAAAATTTCTGATATGTGCAGAGTAGTATCCTCATCTTGGATAATGATGATCTTGACTCTATTAAAACGACCCGAAGTGACTTTAGTAAATGGAAAATACCAAAATCCGTGATCCTAACTGCAGGATGATAAATATTTAAATTTATGATGATAAAGGCGTCCAGTAGAAAAATATATTGTAAATTTTCCTTTAAATGTATATGAGCATTCCTGAAAAATCTGTTTTCTGGTCTTTCTGTTCTCTCATGCTGATTGTTTTTGCTTATTCTATTTCTGCATACCCATTCTATATATTATTTTCAATCACATTACTTTTCATTCCTGTGTGAACTTCCAATCCTTGTAAGAGATTATGAACTCTCATATGCTAATTTAGTAGGACTTTGATAAAAACAACAAGCCAAAATGAGAGGCGGAGCCTGGGGGTGTTTCTTAGTTTTCTTCCTACTATGCAATGGTGGATTTAATCCACTGGATATTGATCTGATATAGATCAGTATTGTAACATTTTCAAAGAGCAAATTCTTAATTTTTTTTCTCTGCTCTGTCATTTAAAACTCTTTAATGTCTGTCTAGAGTAATAACAATATTTTAAGAGAAAATAGTCCGTGGTTTTCAACTTAAATGACATCAGTGATGGCTCCAATCCAGAATTCATCCAAGGAAAGGTAAGAAAAATTCAGAAGTTCAGCAAAAATTGAAGTCTTTCATCAGTTCAACTCTCTTACATTTCTACCTTAGAGCCTAGCTCTAAGTTCCTATTTGCTTCCCAGTGAGATATATTCAAAACAGAAGATAATCCTTCTGTTATAGATATAAATAAAGATACTGGTAAAATGTTAGATTTCTTTTGGAATTACTCTCTGAGAAGAGATTTTGGGAAGAGGAACTTGCAAACAAAATATCTGACCATTTTCTGTGCAACACCCATGTGACATCACTGATCTTAGAAATTTTTGTGTTCATAAAAGACCATCCCAGGACAATGACAAGAAGAAGATGAATACTGAAACAAGAACACAGAATGGAGATTGAGTAGGGGAGGGAGGGGAGGGTATTTTATTGGGGCTTGCACAGCCAGCATTGCTTCTAAATTTTTTAACCAGATACAAATCTTAGGATATCATAGAAATAATTACAGACCAGAATCTCAAATCAGAACTTCAGTTAAAATAACACAGCTAACTATTCAGGTTTTTAAAGGTGGATACTGCCAAATAAGCTTTACTGTGTTCATGATTTGCATTTGATTTTTAAAAAAAGCAAATTCAGTGTTTGATCTCAAAGCCTATTGCTACAAGCAATATTCTTAACCAGCTGAACCACAACTAACATGCATTTTATTCTTCCCATGTCTCTTTTATCCACTTCAGTGTGCTCTTCTGTGTGTTGTAAAGTACAGATGGTGAAATTCAATGTTGTCAATTAAGTCTTTTGTGAGCTGTGGCACCAGCTAATCCTTATTTTTCAATTTCTGATGTGATCTGTGCAATCAATTTATTTAATCACTATGCCTGCAATAAAGAATGGCTGTTAACAGCAAAAGTCAAATGGATTGAGTCAAATTGTTTTTTCACAGACATCCGTGCACTTGATTAGCATCACTGATACTAAAAATATTAGCAAAAAGGGAAAATTTATGCACTGTTTTACTCAGTGATAAAGTCTTCACAAATACAAGAGATAAAGCTACATTAGACAGCCACAGAATGTACAGAAGGGTGCATACCCCAGAGATGCTTGAATGCACTTGGTGGGATATTATAGCATAAAGAAAATAGGGAAGGAAGCAGTAAGTCACAGAGAAGCCAACAATATTACTAGGGTTGATGGATGTAGGAAACATAGGTACTTGGTATTGCAGTACATGTTCTAACATACCCTTTCAGCCCAAGACTAACTATATGAGCAGTATTCATCTGGGGGAGGAAGATGATGAGGAAACTGTACACATCCCTTTACTGTAGCAGTGGCGAAGTAACCCAATCAGAGTAAAACTAGGATTACTGACACAGACATGCGCATTCTGATATTGGGCCTCACCTGGATACTGTGATTTCCAAGACATACATTGATAATGAAACACAATGTGTTTCAAAGGCACTGCCATGTAAAAGTTGAGTTTTTTCACAGTGTACAGCGTCATTGTGTCATTTTTTGCTGTCTGCTGCTAGATGTGGTGGTGAGCAGGTGGTATTCGTGTTGAATCAGGGTATTTCTCCACTAGGTCAATCCAACAACTTCCTCCTACTGGTAAGAGATTGCGTTTCTTCCACTCACACCCACACAGACACACAACCACACACACCTGCTTCTATCACTTACCCTGCATCAGCTCTGAAAGTTGCTAGACCCCCTTTCTGAGTAGTCTTAGCTTATTAATCAAGTTATTAAATACATATCTATAACTTTATTATGAACTAGGATACTGTATCACTACACAGAAGGGACCTTTCAGTGAACAGAGATGTTACAAAACACTTTGCAGCTGGTGTTAAGTAAAGAGTATATTAAATCTCTCATTTTCTATAGTGATCAGTTCAAGCCCTCACTTGCTACATGGTTCTCATTCTCCACTAGTTGTCATCTGCACCCTCTTATCAGTACAACTTCTCGTTTGTCTCTTCAACTCTTTCTACAAAGTTTAAAAATCAATTTTAAAAGGGTATCTTCCTGAATAATTTCTGTTCCAGAGAAAGGAGTGAAACTACCCCAGCAATATGGGAGATAGTGTTAAGAAATATGGCCAAGCATCTCACACCCTACAACCACAACTGGGTAAAAGGAAGGTAAGTTCTGCCGTACTTGCAGGCTGTGCCTCTCTGCTTTCCAGTTTGAAAGGCATTCTGGGAATCCCCACATTCTTTGGAAGGAGTACTGATAACACTATCCAGCTGTAGACAGAAGTATGTCTGTTCTCTTTTTTTTGGTGTTCTTGGTGAGAGAGATGTCACATGAATATGCTTTGAATTTATACAGAAATTAAATGAGCTGCTGTGAGCTTCACATCTTCTCTGACATCCTACAAGCACAGAATTTTTAGTCTCCCTATCAAATTTCTGTAAACAATCCTCTGTAGTACTAACATTCATGCAAAGATCTTAGTAGGCCAGAGGAAAAAGAAAGGAAAAAGAAGGAAGGCAAACAGATGGCATCCTGACAAGGAACTAATAATATTGAATATACTGTGTAAGACCTTGTAAGATTTAAACAAATGGTTCTAGGACCTTGCCCCGGCTTTTCCCCTACTGCAAGGTGAAATGAAATCCAGGTTATGTCTGACAGCTATGACAACCAGCTCTCATGAATGTCACTACTGACACTCATCAGATTTATCCAACAACAGTAATTGACACTGGAAGACCAAATGGCAAGATGTGTAGTTTACAGTTCATGACCTTGTGAAAGAGTCTGCCTCAGTGTGTTGGCATGAACCTACCTGATATATTTCTCCTACTTTTTTGGTAGGAGGAATGCCTCAAAAAATTTTCTTTGAATGATCCCTACTTATTTTCACACATCTTGTAAGAAAAATTTCCAGGTTAATTTACAGATGATTTTATAAAATCTCTGTGACTGAGGACCTGAGGATCTGGCAAAATAAAAACTCCTGTATGATGAAGTTCATATTCCTACTCCAGCGAAAACTACTAAAAGACACTTCAGGCAGTTCAGGTTATGATTTCTTATAGGCTTTTCAGCAAATGGAAATCCTAACACTAAGACTGCAACTTCGGTAGATATTATGTAGGGATCTAACAGCTTATTGGTGCTGCTTCTCTCTTTCTCTCACTTTGAGACACTCCCACCAAATCCTACACTTTTCTGTTAGCTTGTTAAACTCACCAATTAAGTAGAAATCTAATCCAGAAAAAGAAAAATGGTTTCCTGCATGATTAGCTAGATGGAATGATACATCATCCAAGGAATGCAGAGGACACTCACAAATGGGAACAGAAGAGGAGAGAGGAAAAAAAGAGCAGGAAAGGTAAAATTTCGTCTTTCTTGACAAGTGAGTGAAATACTGCAGTGCTAGAAATAAGACTATTCATGTCCCATTAATAAATTACAGTTAAATTCAAAAATTGTAATGATAAATAATGTATAAGTAATGTATCGATAATGTCAGACACTGTAAAAACCCCAAAATACTAGTTTTCCAAAACAATAGGGTACTAATGAAATCTAATGGTACAAGCAGCAGAAGAGGAAAGTAGAAACCATAACTATTCTTTTTAGGTGTTGCTTATTATGTGAGGGGCCTTTTTCAAAAGCAAATATTGTAGTTATTTCTACAGAGACCCATATGAAATAAAATTCATGCCTATGACTTTGAAGAAAGAAGATAAAATGAAAATTAAGAGTTCATGGTTGTGCTTAATGAGTTCTCAGACTGGTGTTTCTACCTTTGAGAGGGAAGAAAATAGATAATAGTGATTAAGCATAGGAAATAACAGAGGCAAGGGGAAGGCTATTTGTTCTGATTCCAGACAGAATGGGNACATCATCCAAGGAATGCAGAGGACACTCACAAATGGGAACAGAAGAGGAGAGAGGAAAAAAAGAGCAGGAAAGGTAAAATTTCGTCTTTCTTGACAAGTGAGTGAAATACTGCAGTGCTAGAAATAAGACTATTCATGTCCCATTAATAAATTACAGTTAAATTCAAAAATTGTAATGATAAATAATGTATAAGTAATGTATCGATAATGTCAGACACTGTAAAAACCCCAAAATACTAGTTTTCCAAAACAATAGGGTACTAATGAAATCTAATGGTACAAGCAGCAGAAGAGGAAAGTAGAAACCATAACTATTCTTTTTAGGTGTTGCTTATTATGTGAGGGGCCTTTTTCAAAAGCAAATATTGTAGTTATTTCTACAGAGACCCATATGAAATAAAATTCATGCCTATGACTTTGAAGAAAGAAGATAAAATGAAAATTAAGAGTTCATGGTTGTGCTTAATGAGTTCTCAGACTGGTGTTTCTACCTTTGAGAGGGAAGAAAATAGATAATAGTGATTAAGCATAGGAAATAACAGAGGCAAGGGGAAGGCTATTTGTTCTGATTCCAGACAGAATGGGGTTAATTTCTACAGTAGCCAGGATGGGGCATGGTAGGACCCGGAGCTTATTCTGTAACACCTCATGTCATTGCTGGGGTGGGGGAAAGAGAGTCTCTTCTAAGGAGAAGGAGTTCCTTCTGGTCAACTGTGGTGGAGCTGTTCCTGTGTGAGTTGTTGCCTCTTTTCTCGTACCCTCTGTCATTAGCCTGGTTGCTGTTAGTGTTCATTTTCTTATCTCATTGCTGCTTCCAGTAAATTGTTGTTATCTCAATCTTTTGTATACTTTCAGTTCTTCTCTCCACCGCAAGTAAGGGGAAAGGGAAAGCAGGGGAGTAGGCAAAAGGCACACGGTTCAGTAGTAGCACTAAATTGGAGAATGCCATTCCTAAACTAAGACACTACTCTAAAAAAATACATTGAAGAAAACAAAAAGTAAATAGGAACAGCAGAGCAGAACCAAAAAAAAATCCAAAAAAACCACCAAAAAACCCAAAAGAAACAGGAAAAGAATAGGTGCATAAGGACAAAAACTTAAATAGGTGAGATAAGGATAATTATAATAGGTCAAAGCGAGACTCCCTGAAATTCACTGATATATTAATTTTCCCAGCTTAAGTATGAAAGGCAGGTTTGTGGAAGAATTTGATCTCTAGGGCCCTGCCTGCTGACACAGTCTAGCTGCTGATTGCAAGCCTGAATTGAGTTTGGAAGACAGAACATCAATCTGCTATTCCTTCACAAAAACAGTAATTATAGGAAGAGGTTTCCATTCCAACAAGTAGCTTTATTCCCTTTTGGAAAGAGTAGATGCCAAAAAGAAAAAGCATTCAAAATTTTTTGCATTATTCTTCCTGTTGTCTTGAGTAGAAATGTACAGATAAGTTTCATTCTTGCCTGATTGATTTTTATAGCTCTTCTGATTATTGGTTTGTAACTCATAGTAATTTTTAATATTTTTTCTGGCCCTTTCTTTTTCTTTTTTCTTTTTTGTCATCTGAAGCTTGACAATGTATAGTCAAGTCACTTTTATCTAGG